>JAOXYA010495177.1:0-15013 GCA_028565675.1 Sorex palustris | reverse complement strand
TCTGAGCTCCACCAGCAAAGCCCCCGGACAGCGCCCCTGAGCCCGCGTTCCCCGCGTGCCCTGCCCAGCACTGATCTCGGCCCTTATGCAACGCTGCTCCCGAGAACGAGCAGGCAGAGCAAACAGAGCCGCCTGGTGCGAAGGACACGTCCAGGCCCTCTCGGGAGGCGGGCGTGCAGGGCTGGCCGGCTATTTCAGGGTCGCCTTCTGGACCCGCTGTGCGAGGGCTGGGCTTCCTCGGATGTCCCCTGTTTCCAGAGGGCAGCGCGTCCAGGCTAGCCCCACAACCTGGCCGCCCGGGGAGGGGCCCACTCTGCGTCTCTGGTCCTGACAGCGCCGGCAGGAGGGGCGGCTTCTCCCGACCGTCACTGTCACCCCTAGCTCTCTCCAAGTTCGGGTGGGTGCGGTAGGACCCCATCTCTTCGGTCCTGCCGGGGAGCACCTGTGTGTGACACTCGAGACCCACCATGTCGCGTGGGGCCCTCCACCCCGGGGCCACACTTGGTCTTGCCTGGGCGGCCGCTTCTCAAGGGTGCTCCAGCCTCCGGGAGGCTTGGGCGTGGCTCTGCTTCCGACTTGCCTCGCCTCACCCATCTTCTCTTGGCGTGACACGGCTGAGGGCCAGGTGGGGGAGGAGACGGGGTGCGTGAAGACTGGGGGAGATGTCCGTGGGAGCACTGGGCCCGCCCTACTGCGAAGAAAGGTGACCAGGGCCTTGGACAACAGCCGCCAGTCGGGTGCGCTGTGTGTCTACGTGCAAACTGCAAATGGGTCTGCTCAGAAAAGCCGGCCATGGGGAGGGGGAGGAAGCTGGGAACGGGGCCTGCGGTGGACCGGAGTGGGCACTCACCGACCCCTAGGGGCCCACTGAGCCCCTACTCAGGTGGAAGTCAAATGCAGAAGCCACGAAGCTGCGGCCCGGAGGGCTGCAGCTCGCCGAGATTCCTCCCTGTCTGGCCCCGGTGGAGGCCGAAGCTGCCTGAGGTCAAGCAAAGCGGAGCTGAGAGACAGCAATGGCAGGAGGAGGGCCAGGAGGGACTCTGGCCCGTGGCCCCGGGAAGGCTGTGTCACGACTCGCCGCCCCATTTCAGACGCAAAATGAGACGAAACGAAACCCCTGCGGGAAGCAGAGGTGTCCCGGGGCGTGATCTCCAGAGGGCTGGGAACTGAGGCTCATGTCAGACCAGGGTCAGGTCAGGCCGGGCTCAGGTGGGCGAGTGGCGGGAGATCAAGGAGCACTGAGAGTCTGGGAACTGTGGGCGGGAGGCAGGGGACGCTCAGCGGAGAAGGGGCTCTTCTTCCAGTGCTCGTTTCTGGAGGGGCTGCGCCTGCCCCCTCCCCACCAAGCCCTCCGGAGAACGCCGGGCTGGGCCCAGACCTGGAAGGTCGAGGAAACTGAAGAATAATAACCATCAAGGAAACGAAACTCAAGCAAACCTCGGACACCAGGGTTTGGCCCGGAGGAACCGCACCGGCCGAGGCAGAGCCCAGGGCTTCTCGTGACCCATTCTTCGGGGAAGGAAAGGGCTAAGCTGCTCCCGTGTGACTCCCGCAAATGCAAGGCCTCTGCCAGGCGTTCTCCAGCAGCCTTCTGAGGAGGTGACCCGCCAAGGCCGGCCAGACTGTTCCCGGCCTGGAATCATCTGCGACATTATGCTAATTCTGATCTGCAACGCAGATTGCATTAGCAGAGCGAGGAGCAATCAGTGTTTACAAGGCTGTTTCCTCCTTAGCCTTGGGGGGCCCTGTGCCTCCAGGCCGCCAGCCCAACCTGCCCCCCGGACTCAGCTGGAGCCAGCCTGTGTCTCCTTTGGGCTCTGTTTCGCTCTGGGCTGTGCTCAGGGCTGACTCCTGCCTCTGGGCCCGAGGACTGTGGTCTTGGGTGACCATCTTACGGTGCTGGGGCTTGAACCCAGGTCTGCCCTGGGCAAGGCGAGCGCCCTCCTCCAACCTGAGTCTGTGCCTTCCATGCTGGTGAAGGGTCTCTGCGTTTTGGTCCAGATCTGGGGAGCTGGGAGGGACCCTCTGGCCATACTCCAGTGCCTCGGCACAGACCAAGACACGGACAATATCTCGGCACAGACTAAGCTCTCCAGAAATGTAGAGACGTGTGAATTTTTAGGGGAGACCTCCCGAGCATACTCAGGAGGCCTGGGGACCCCACAGGGGATTCTTAGCCAAGCTGATCGCTCCATGCAGGACCCAGGGTGCTGTCCAGGCTCTGGGGTGCTGGGGGGGCCTGGACCACGCCTGGTGGTGCTGGGGGCCTTCAAGGGCCTTGGGGGACCATGTGGTGAGGGGAATTCGGGGGTCCTAACTGCAACACTATGTCTCAGCCTCAGAAGTGCATATTTTAATTTTATTTATTGATTTTTTAAAATTGAATCAATGTCCCCAGTTTCCCTCCCGCCAGAAATAATGTGGGTTTTTATTTATTTATTTATTTATTTTTGCCTTTTGGGTCACACCCGGTGATGCACAGGGGTTCCTCCTGGCTCTGCACTCAAGAGTCACCCCTGGCGGTGCTCAGGGGACCAGATGGGATGCTGGGAATCGAACCCGGGGTTGGCCACATGCAAGGCAAACGGCTTACCGGCTGTGCTGTCTCTCCAACCCCCAGCCCTAAATACAATTTTTAAATACGTGAAATGAGACACTAAGGCTGGTGGTGTGAGAGTAAGCTGAGGCAGACAGGGAGCCCGGGCACACGTGTGTCTGAGGGTGAGTGGGCTTGTCCATCCCGGCGTCTGGGCTAGAAACGCGCTTGTCTGTTATTTTGGGCTGAAGACAATGGTGAGGAAACAGACCCGAGAAAGCCCATGTCCGCTCCTGCTTGTCTGAAGGCAGCAGACGCGCTGGGCCGTGCCCGAGCTCAGACGGCCTCTCTGGTGCTTGCTTTCCACAGTGTGCTGGCCCCCGGAATTTGAAGTTCATGCCGTGGCTGTATTGGTGCTCTAGAGAATGCCAGCCCCTCTCCTGACCGTCTCTCGGGGTCCCCAAGAAGCTGGACCCAGGGGAGGATGCTTACATTCACCCCCAGAATAAGCTGGAAGCATCAGTCTGTTTGCTTGGCACATGCCGTTATTCTTCCCGTGGCTTTGGGCTTCAGAGAAAAGGCCACAACGTACTGGAAGCCCCCGGGCTGACCAGTGGGTGGTGTTAGATCTTGGCTCTGTGCTGAGGTGATGCTGACGAAGGGTTTTCCTCCTGAGAGCATAGGACCCGTTCTCTCTCTCTCCCTCTCCTCCTTATAGTCTCACAGGATCTCACAGCCTCCTCCTCTCTCAGCCCCACATTCTCGCAGAATTCTCTCTCCTCCGCTCTCGGCCCTTCATTCTCACAGGTTCTCTCTCTCCTCCGCTCTCAGTCCTGCTGAGCTGAGAGAGCGTTCCCCCCCTTCTTTGGTTTGTGTTGGATCACCGCAAGAGACACAGTCACGGAGTTGTGGGTGACTGGTTTCAGTCAGTGTCCCAACACTCGTCCCTTCACCGGTGTGCATTTCTGAGGGTCCTAGTTGAAGCCACAGTCTCCCCTTGCCTCGTCCCCCGAGGACAGAAGAGCGTCAGCAAGGCCATGGTGTCTCTCCTCACCACGGCGTCTCTGAGTCCCCCGGGGAGGGCGGCTCTCTGGGCTGACCTGGAGAGGGAAGCCATGCGGGCCAACTCTGTCCCCACACTCGGACCTCTCCGAGGTTCTGGAGTCGTGCTTCTCCTTCCTCCAGCAAGAGGCTGTGTGGAACCCCGACTCTAGTCAGCCAACTGCAGTGACAGATGCCTGGAGCTCAGGAGAACAACTCCAGGCCCACAACTAGGCTCAGAAATTCATGCACCTGAGCCCATCCAGTGAAGTAGCTAGGCTTTGGCCAATATGAATTTCATCAAAAATTTTCTGTACAAAAAGTTTGTTTTTTTTAAACAAAGCTTTTATTTTTATTTATTTTTTGCTTTTTGGGTCACACCTGGCAATGCACAGGGGTTCCTCCTGGCTCTGCACTCAGGAGTTACTCCTGGCGGTGCTCAGGGGACCCTATGGGATGCTGGGAATCGAACCCGGGTCGGCCGCGTGCGAGGCAAACGCCCTATCCGCTGTGCTATTGCTCCAGCCCTGTTCAAAAAGTTTTAATTTTCTTTATTCGGGGCCTACACACTCCTACTCTGCTCTCAGGGATCCCTCCTGGCAGGTCTCAGGGGTTGGAGGCCTGGGGGTTTGGGGTTGGTGGGGTTCGGGTGATGGAACCCAGGTCTGCCAGGTGCAAGGCAAGTACCTTCTCTGCTGTACTGTTGCTCCAGTCTTGATTTTAGCAAACTCTTGCCATTCTTCTGACCTGTGTCTCCTCTCTCCCCATGGCCGATGCCGACGTCCTTCCCGGGTCCAGCCAGGGGCTGCCGTGGGGGAAAGTCTTCCGGCAGGGCCCAGAGAACGCCTTCAGAGGGGCCTGAGGAGACGCACCGGGGTGGGAGGGATCTTGGAATCTCATCCCCCTCAGAGCCTTCCCCAAACCTTCATTGTCATCCCCATGGCACGACCCCCCAGCCCCCAACCACCACTGCGATGCCCTGGCTTGGATGTTAGAGGCCGAGCAGGCAGAGATCGGGAGGGTTAGCGCCACTAAAATGGGAAAACTTCCCCAAAGCATCGTGCAGGTTCAATGTAGTCCCTATAAAGACACCCATGACATTTTTCAGAGAAATAGATCAAACATGCCTGAAATTCACATTGAGCAATCCTCTTCCCCTGCCCCTGCCCAGCCGAATAGCTAAAGCCGTTCCTGGGAAGGAGAGCTGGGAGGCATCACTTTCCCCAGCTTCAGACTGTGCTACAGAGTGGTCGTAATTAAAACAGCAAGGCAGGGCTTGAGCGGTAGTACAGCGGGGAGGGCGTTTGCCTTGCAGGCGGCCGACCTGGGTTTGATTCCCAGCATCCCATAGGGTCCCCCGAGCACCGCCAGGAGTGATTCCTGAGTACATGAGCCAGGAGTAACCCCTGTGCATCGCTGGGTGTGACCCAAAAAGCAAAAAAAAAAAACAAGAGAGAAAAAAAGTGAAAACAGCATGGCCTGGGAACACAGACAGGCCCTCTGATGGGCGGGAGAGAGCTGAGCGTCCTGAGATGGACCTTCGGGCATGTGAGCAGTTACCTTCAGCGCAGGAGTGAAACTGTGCAGGAGCAGGGAAGCCTCTTCCAAGGGTGGCTCTGGGAAACGGGGAAACTACAGGCACACGACAACAACAAACTCAGGCCTCTTTCATAACAGCAATCAAGCTGCATTAAAGGCCTTGAGAGCAGACCTGAATCCAGAAGGTCCGTAAGGGAAACAGAGGCAGCACCTCCATGACGCTGGAGCGACAGGCATCTTCAAGGATGAAGTGCCCCGACCAAGCACGCGGAAGCAAGGACACACAAATGGACTCGTGAAACTCAGCAGCTCTGCACCTCAAGGAAACGGTGACCAGGATCCAGAGACGGCGCAGGCCTGGGAGAAATCACTCGCCCAGCACTCCTCCGCTAAGGAGTTTATATGGAAGATACATTGGGCACGGGGAGAACTTTGCAAGGGAAAAATATCCAAACCCATTTTTTAAAATGGGGAGAAGAGTTGAACAGAAACTTCCTCAAAGAAGAAATACAAATGGCCAAAAGGAACATTAAAAAAAACAAAAAACGTTCTGCAGCACTAATCATCAGGGAGATGCAAATCAAAACAATGAAATGTTACCTTACACCACAGAGACTGGCACATGTCAAAAAGAACAAGGAGAACCAGTGCTGGCTCAATGCGGGGAGAAAGGGACTCATTCACTGGTGTTGGGAATGTTGATCGGTCCAGCCTTTTGGAAAAAAAATATGAACATTCCTAAAAAATATAGGAATTGAGCTTCCATTTGCACCGGTAAAATACCATTTCCTGGAATCCCCAAGGGTCAAAAAAAAAAAAAAGGAGAAAAGACATTCGTACTCTGTTCTTAGTAGTACTATCCACAACAGCCAGAATCTGGAAGCAACCCAAGAGCCCAAGAGCAGATGTATGGATAGAGAAACTAGGGTACGAGCACACAATGGAAAACTATGCAGCCGCCAGGAAAAATGAAGTCATAACATTTGCTTATGGAGGGGTGGACATGGAGAGCATCATGCGGCATGAAATGGGTCAGACGGAGGGGGACAGACATAGAATAATTGGACACGTTTGCAGGGTATAAAAAGAACAGAACATAGTATGAGACTAATACCCCTAGGTGGGGGGGGGTGCTGTTAGGACAAGAAGGGGCTACGATGATATTTGTAGTTGGAAAGATCTTTGGGGGGCCCAGAAACCGCCTCTTTCTCTCAATACCTGGAGCTTGCCTTTGTCCCCCCCCCTCTTTGGTGGAGGGTTTGGGGCCACAACCTGCCACGTTCGGCCCTGCTCGTGGGGTTCAAAGCCAAAACAGGACAAAAGAAACAGCGAGTTCTGAGAAATACTTGAGAATCAGCCTACACAGGGGCTGATTTGTAATGAGGCACACTTGAAATTGATGCAACTTAGAATACGATGTTACATTAATTAAAATTGCTGAACACAAGAGAATTTAAAAAATCACATCTCTCTGAATTTGATGTTATCATCCATCCTGGGACACTTTGGTTTTAGTAGCCTCAGCTCCAGACTTGTTTAGAATTGCATTGATCATTCAAATGGAGGTGGCAGAATTTATAAACAGCAAAGGCAATCAATTGATTTCAGAAGGCGCTCGAGGCTTGGAGGAAAAAAAAAAGGTTTCCTGCTCAAATCAAATCAAACCAAGAAAGCAAAGCCAAGGAAACGTTGCAGAGAGGTGGTCGATGGTTCCAGGAACTTGGGGTGAGGTGATGGTGGCGGGCGGAGGGTGGGCCAAAAGGGGGTCTCCCTGCTGGGGTCCAGAGAAAGGCTGCAGATGGGGGGAGCGAGCTGCAGGGACTGCGGCGCCGGGGCCAGGGCCGTGCATGGAACAGGTCCCGGCCTCCAGTGAGTCGGCCCGCACACACTTTCCAAAACTCCAAGCGAAATCCCATTAATATCAATCCCAGCGCCTTCCCTGGGGCTGCGTGTGCATCCTTCCAGGAGGAGTGGTGATTAATCGCTTCCAGATTGCTGCGGGAGATAACGCAGGATGCTGACGAATCTCGAGCGGCCTGGGATGTTGGCTGCGAAGGAGCTACTTACAATGTTCTTGCTAACATCTCTGCCGGGACCGCGGCAGCCGAGGGACGGGGAAGGTGACCCTGAGTGGGTGGTCCCAGGCCGCAGGGCTTAGAGCGTCTGGCCAGGAAACACACTTTCCAAGACAGTCGCGTGTTCAGAACGAGAAGAAAAACACCGACCAGCTCTCTGGCCCCGAGCTTCCCTTCTTGCCAACAACGAATTTGGAATCACTGACAAACACTGGCGGACAAATCAAGGGCTTGGCGGGGGTGGGGGTGGGGCGGGCGCAGTGCTCCCCGGGTCCCCTGTGAGCTTCCGCATGAGTGTGTGTGGGGTGGGGTGGGGAGGTTCAGTTTCGGGGCTGCTGTCTGGACCCTGACAGTGGCCGCCAGTCGGACGTGGGGGCAGGCCAGAGGACACTCCAGCCAGCAGCATCTTCAGCCAGTCTTAGCATCTTGCAGGGTCCGACTGCAAGGAAATGCGTCAGCTCCACACCACCTACCGAATGCTCGCAGCCCTCCCAAGCCCACGCAGGACAGCCCGAGAGGCGGCACAGAGGGTGGGTACTTGCCTTTTGCTCCACCCACCCGGGTTTGATCCCCAGCAGGAGAGACCCCTGAGAGCAGAGCCAGGAGTGAGCCTTGGGATACGCTGGGCGTGGTCCCCCTCAGAAAGAACCCAACCCGTCCACTGAGTGCCCAACCCCGCACGACCGTGTTTGTGGGGGTGGTTTGGGGAGAGTTTTCGGATCCGAGGGTGACTCTGGGGTGGGCAGGGCCTTTCCGGAACAAGCTGGCTCTGTTCTGACCTAGTCCAGCTCTCAGCACCCAGAAACCCAGCCAACTGGTCTGCAGGGTTTCGAGAGCAGCGAGCTGCCAAGACCAGGGGCCCTGGTCAGCTGGACGCCCATCTGTCCTCCCCAGAGCCTGTCCCTCACTCTCAGGGCCTGCTGTCCCCCAAGACTCCCAGCAGCACCTTGAAGTTAACCAGGACAGCGCCCGCCCTCCCACTTGGGTACCGGTGGCTCTGACCCAGTCGGCCAGCGAAGGTGTGGAGGGACCAGCCTCGGAAGGTGGCTGTGAACCGCTCCCGCTGCCCGGGCTGGAGTGACCCTGCCTGCTGGAGACGTTCAGCACAAACCAGAGCACAGGCGATGCGGAACGTTCTGGAGTGAGCTGAGCGCAGTGCACGTCTCACAGGGCTGGTCTCCGCGCTCCCCGGAGAGCTGCTGACTCGTAGCGTGCATCTGTGAGCTGGGAAGAGCAGGACAGTCGTTGTCCCCAGGCTGGGTTGTGGCCCCCATGCTGGGTCTTCACAGGCGCAGAGACCCCGGCCCCAGCAGGCTCCGTGCTGGCGTCCAGCTAGCCGTGTGTCTATCCACCCGTCTGTCCATCCGTCTGTGTACCCGTCCATCTGTCTGTGCACCCTCTG
Source organism: Sorex palustris (assembly GCA_028565675.1). NCBI lineage: Eukaryota > Metazoa > Chordata > Mammalia > Eulipotyphla > Soricidae > Sorex > Sorex palustris. Next base: position 6,420 of record JAOXYA010495177.1, on the reverse strand, counting down.
TCTAGGCATCAATCCATCTAGTTTTCTATTTATGTGGTTTTGGGGCCACCAGCAGTGCTCCCGACCCTCTGCTAGGGCAGCACGTTACTGACTCCTGGCGGGGCGCACGTTACTGAGTTCAAACCAGAGCCAGCCAGGTAAGGCGAGCAACTGAACCCTGCATTCTGGCTCCCTGCAGTGTGATTGCTTTTAAATAAGAAAAAAAAAAAAAGAAATTCAAGAAAATGGAAAAAAAACTTTAATGGATATAAGTAGCGAGATTTTTAAATGACTGTCTGCTCCCTTAATATCTCTGCCTCCTTCCTGGTCCCTTTCTGTCCCCCCAACCTGCCTTTGAAATGAAACGTGACAGTTTCGGGTCTCGGGTCTCTGTGTGGTCCTTCCTGAGACAGCTGCTCTCTGAGCACCAGGTTTATCTTTTTGTTCACGATAAGGACCTTTATTACTGAGATACACACACACGACGGTGCTCTGACGGGCTGAGCTTCTCATACAAACCTCTGTGGCAAGTTCTAAGTCTGTCCTTTTCGAATGTCGTGATTTGGCATCACATTGGGGTTTATCCTCAATAATGCTATTAGGTCGAGTTCAATGAAATGCAGTTGTGTTGTTTTGTGTGAATTTCTCTAAAATTCTCTGGCAGTGGGGGTGGCATGGGACGAGATGGGGTGGCGTGGGGGTGGCGGGGGGGATACTGCGGACCTTGGTGGTGGAGAATGGGCACTGGTGGAGGGATGGGTGTTCGATCATTGTATGACTGAAATGTAGTCACGAAAGTTTGTGAGTCGGTAACTATATCTCACAGCGATTCATTAAAAAATGTTAAAAAATAAAAGTCTCTGCCCTAATCCTATCACTTACACACTTATCCTTATCCATTCTGAATAATGCAGAGTACTTGTTCTGGTTGAAGACTCCTCCACAACACGCTCGCCAATGAGGGGAGATTGCTGGTTTACAGGGTAAGTTTACTTCATATTGCGGTCACCAAATTATTAAACCACCTGCTGAAAACGGGTCATCTGACATCACCCTGAAGGTTAGATTACAAAAGTAGCACTGTCCTCCTGTTGTTCGTCGATTTGATCGAGCAGGCAGGCCCAGTAACATTGTGAGACTTGTTACTGTGTTTGGCATATCGAAGACGTCACGGGGAGCTTGTCAGGCTTTGCTGTGAGGGCGAGATACTCTCAGTAGCCAGCCAGGCTTTCCGAGAGGGGCAGAGGAATCGACCCCGGGTCGGCTGGGCCAGCCACGCGCAAGGCAAACACCCCATTGCTGTGCTATCACTCCAGCCTTCTAAGAGATTACAAAACAAACAAACAGACCAAAAAGCAAAAAAAAAGTGGCTGGAAATTGACAACAGGGTTGAACCAAAGATTTGTCAATCAAACCACGCCAATTGGGTTTGTGCCCCATACCCGCCATGACATTGATGGTTCTATTCCTCATTTTGAAATAATACGGTTATAATGCGATCTCCATCTTCCATGGACTCAGCCTGAGGCTAAACCATCTCCTCTGCTATTCTCCCAACCAGACAAAAGGCAGGCCGTGTCCCGAGTCGCCAAGTCAGCCTCAGCCTCCACATCCAGAACCATCCGCACCCTGGCTGAGGTGTTCTCTCTCCCTCACGCGCACACTCACACACTAACACACTCACACTCCAACACACACTCACACTCATAGACACACACTGGCACACATTCATGTGTGTGCTCACACAAACACACACTCACACTCATAGACACACACACACTCACATGCATGCTCACACATACACTCACACTCACACACATGCACACACACACATGCACGCACACTCACACATTCACACACGCCTGTGGCCGCAGTGCTGGGCACTTGGGGGATCTGAGTGTGCTGAGCTCCCGGGTTGGCTGTTTGGGCCTCAGGCTCAGACCGGGCCCTGCTCGTGGCAGGGGAGGCACTGAGGGCCGCCTTGCAGAGGCCTGCAGGGCTGCCCCTGCCCAGGCTGATGACTCGGCAGACACCGAGGAGGCCGCGTGTTTACAGCTGAGGAGGCCGGTGCCCCCGCAGGGCGGGCTGGGACAGATGTGTCATTTGCAATTATTCCCCAAGATGTTAATTATGCAAATGGAACCTCTGATGAGGACGCTAAAAAAAGCACCAAGGGTGGGTCGGAGCCACAATCAAGCCCTCCAGGTAACCACGCGGCCCTCACCTGGGCCGGTCCTCCCTGCCGCCTCCTAGCGGGCGAGGGGGAAGGCCGGAGGTGATGGGCAGGTGCCCTCAGCCTTGCCCACACCCCCGGGGTGGCCTGCGGGGAGGGATGCACACCCATCCTCAGGCTCCCGTCCTCCCATCCTCTCTGTCCTCCCGTCCTCCTCGTCCTTCCGTCCTTCCGGCCTCCCCGTCCTCCCGTCACCCGAGCCTGCCCTCCCCGCTGGCCCGGACCCCTGCCCGTGTGCCCCAGAGCCGCGGCTCCTGCTCTCCTGCTCGGGGTCCTGGTGCTGGTGTGGGCGAAAGTTTCTGTCACACCCGGGAGGGAGCCCAGAGCTCGGGGCCCCAGCGACAGTGGACCCCAGGCAGACGCCGGGACGGACAGGAGTTTGCCTGCACTGTGTGGTGCTCACGTCGGCAGTCAGAGCCCAGCCGGGCCCAGGTGACAGTGAGGGGACAGGGCAGCCCCCCAGGGCCCCAGGGATGCAGTGACTGAGGGGAGAGATTCCATCTTCCTCTCATTGCAGTGGTCCGGGCTGACTCCTGGCTCTGTGCTCGGGGCTCACTCCTGTCTCTGTGCTCAGGGTTCCCTCCTAGGGAGGCTCAGGGGCCGTATTGGCGGAAAGGTTGAACCAGGTTGGCCGTGTTCAAGGCAAACCCTCCACACTGGCCTCTCTGAAGCCCAGACGATGGGTCTCGTTGACGACCCGTGTTTGCTGGTCTGCTGCAGGTTGGGTGCATTGCAGCAAATCCCAGCAAATTCCACGCATCTTGAATTCTGCTGGTCTCAGAAGGAAGTAGCCGCTGCCCCAACACAGCGTGTGGAAAGACCCGAAGAAGCCAGGTCCAGGGCAGGCCCGAGCCCGTGTCCCCAGGCTGCAGATGTGGCAGGCACGTCACCCGGTCGCGTGCCCGTGGGGCTGGGCGCCTTAGAGACGCTATTTAGAAACGCATTTGACGTGCTCTCACGCGTGTCTTAATTTCAGATTAATTTCGCATCTATTTTCAGAACGGTTGATAAACCAAAATCCAAGTTGGAAGGGAGGACGGCTTCTGCCGGAAAGGAAAGTTCCTGGAGCCTTAAAGGAAGCGAGTGGCTGGTCGGGGAGAGAACCCGGCTGGCGCAGAAGCTGAAGCCTCCGAGGCTCACTCAAGAGGCACAAAGACAAGCGGCCCCAGTGAGCTGCGAGGGGAGCACTTGCCTTGTAAGTGGCCAACACCGGCAGACCCTCGCGCACCCGCTGGTCCCCGAGTCCCTCCAGGAGTGATCCCAGAGTACGAAGCGGGGAGGCAGCACTGGAGCAACTGGGTGTGGCCGCAAAACGAGAGAAAAAATCACAGACAAGAAAGAGAATTTTGGGGCTGGAGCAATAGCACAGCGGGTAGGGTGTCTGCCTTGCATGCGGCCGACCCGGGTTCGATTCCCAGCGTCACATAGGGTCCCCTGAGCACCGCTAGGGGTAATTCCTGAGAGCAGAGCCAGGAAGAACCCCTGTGCAATGCCGGGTGTGACCCAAAAAGAAAAAGAAATAATAATAATAAAATTTAAAAAGAAGAAAGAGAATTTTGGGAGCTGGAGTGATAGCACAGCGGGGAGGGTTGTTTGCCTTGCACGCGGCCAACCGGGTCCGATTCCCAGCATCCAATATGGTCCCCTGAGCACGGCCAGTAGTAATTCCTGAGTGCAGAGCCAGGAGTAACCCCTGTGCATCACGAGGTGTGACCCCAAAAGCAAATAATATTAATAATAATAATAATAAAATTAAAAAAAAGAAAGAGAATTTTGGGAGCTGGAGCTATAGCACGGCGGGTGGGTTGTTTGCCTTGCACGCGGCCGGCCCAGGTTCAATTCCCAGCATCTGATATGGTCCCCTGAGCACCGCCAGGAGTAATTCCTGAGTGCGTGAGCCAGGAAGAACCCCTGTGCATCGCCAGGTGTGACCCAAAAAGCAAAAACGAAAAAGAAAACGAATTGTAAGAGACAAAGAGAGTAAGCAGCAGAAGGGGCACGGAAACTCATGCTTCAACCAGGAGCCGAGGGAAGGCCAGAGATGCCTCTTCTGGAGGTCCTGCAGCCTGAGGCGCAGCCCTGGTTTCTGGGGTGTTTAAGGGGCCCTGAGACGGGAAGAGGAAGTGCTCGGCCCGGCCGCCTCCCCCGGGGAAGGCAGCTCCCCCCTCATGGCGCAAACTTTTCCCGTGACATTTAACAACGGCAAGTCAGAAAAAGCCTTTAAACTATCAGTGATAACAAGCTCCCAATTTTTGGCAGACTGTTTCCTTTCTCATTTCTTCTGAAAGATTCTGGCAAAGACTGTCTACCGTAGAAGGAGGTGGTGAACATTCTAGAAAGGTATTAATAGAAGTGTCTCCGAACGGCACCCGAGAACGTCCCAGAGTCTTCCTCCCCTCACGGCGGCGTTTAGAGATGAGTGTTTGATTCTCATTCCCCGCTGCCTGGTGAATAAAGACCCCCTGACGCTGTTTTCCTTTCTGATTTCGCCTCTCTTGGGGCGAAGGCCCCCCCCCCGAATCGTGGGAGCGTTCGACCCACCTTGCCTGGGTCTGAGCTGCCCCTGAGTTGGGTTTTCATCGCTGATGACCCCGGGGCAGAGCCACCAGGGCCTGAGCCGAGCTGCCTGCCATTCACCACGGCCTGGAGCTGTTTCCTCGGGAACCAACCTCCCCCTCTCCCCCCCCCCCCCCGCGGAGAGGCCCCAGGCCCCTCCAGACGCAGTGGGCAGCAGTTGAGGCTCAGCGGCCACAGGGGCGGCAGATGCAGGAGAATCTCCCGGGAAGAATACGGAGATGTGGAGATGAGCGGGTGGGAGGCGGCCTGGCAGGGCAGAGGGTGCGGGAGGGTCTGGCCGCACCGGGAGCATCTTTGGAGCTTGTGGAGAGGCCAGCCGGGTCCCTGAACTTGGAGGAGAACATGCAGCAGCTCCGGCGAGGCGGGGCTGACCCCAGCCCCATGGAAGGATCGGCCACAGCTGGCCTTGTTTAGGGCCACACCCAGCAGTGCTCTGGGCGACTCCTGCTCTGAGCTCCAGGGTCACTCCTGGAGGGCTTGGGGGACCCTGTGGGGTGCCGGGCATCGAGACTGGGTTGGCCGCGTGCCGGGCCAGCGCCCTCCCCCGACGGAGCCTCGCTCGGCCCGCGGCTAATCTTAATGCTGCTAGCTATAGCCGACTTGGCAGCCAGTGGCTTCTTACCGGCTCTCACGGGTCCGAATGACCTGGCTTCTGTTTCCCCGAGATGTGGCTGGTAGGAACCTGCACTGACATACCTGTTGGCTGTGATGGGCGGAATGTCTGTGCCATCGAGTCCACCCAGCGGTGCCGTCCACTCACCAAGGAGGCCATCGGCCTGTCCCCACACCTGTCCCGTCCTCATCAGCCTCTTTGCGGTCCCGGCTGCCACTGAGGCCCCACACGGCTGTTTCATACTGGGTGGAGCTTCACACCCGAGGTGAGGGGCAAAGGAGTTTGAGTTGAGTCCAGGGTGGTGTGCAGGGGGCCGAGGTGGGGCTGGCCTTGGGCTGAGGTCACTGTGTGGGGCGCAGGGGTGAGGCTGGCCCCAGGGCGGCCCTGCTGAGGTCTCTGGGCTTGTTTCTCTGGGGTGCTCAGAGGACAGTTCGTGCCTCTCACTTTTCAGGCACTCGCTGGTGTTTATTTGGGTTTGGGGGCCGCACCCAGCAGTGCTCAGGATCACTCCTGGCTCTGTGCTCACTCCTGCGGGGTCTTGGGAGATCCTCTGTGGTGCTGGGGATGGAGCCGGGTGGGCCCTGTGCAAGGCAGCACCCTGAGCACAGTAAGATGCCGTTGGACGCGTTTTAGCTGCCACTGTGTCCACATGGCTCAAACCTCTGTGGAGAGAGAACTGCGTTCCCCATCTCTGGGCCTCCCCAGCAGTCCCTGACCTGCGCTCCCGCCCACTGGCCAGTCTAGGCCCCAGGTCTCCGCAGAGCGTCCTCGCCATCAGCGCCCCTATGGGCCGTCAAGGTGTGGCCCTTGCAGCCTGAGGACAGACGCTGGACCTCTCTGCGGCCCAGGTCGTGCCGGGCAATAGGGGTGAGTTTTCGTTCTGCTGCGGCCTCCTGGCCTGTTGGGTGTTGCTATTTTCTGGCTCAGCCGTTTGGGGCAGGGGTGTGTGTGTGTGTGTGTGTGTGTGTGTGTGTGTGTGTGTGTGCACATGTGTGTGTGCACGCATGCATGTACGTGT
>JAOXYA010495166.1:0-15015 GCA_028565675.1 Sorex palustris | reverse complement strand
GGCAAGCTACCGAGAGTATTCGATATGCCAGACACAGTAACAACAAAGTCTCCAATGGAGACTTTACTGGGCCCGCTTGAGCAAATCGATGATCAATGGGAGGGCCTTTACCTTTACCTTACCTTTACATATACGTACAGTACGTAGAATACTATTCAGTCTTAAAAGATCATAAAGACATGTACTTTGCTGCAATATCAATGACCCTGGGGAGTATCATATTGTGTCAGGTCAGAGGGAGAGGAATATATTCAGAATGATTTCTCTCGTATATGGTATATAAAGAAGACTCGCGAGGGAATATCAAATGCAGGATGACGATAGAAATGAAGAGTAGGAGAACTGATCTTCCCTAGGAAGTGTGGCACTGGGCAGGTGTGGAGAGATAAGGTAGGGAAGGAACAGTAGAGCAATGGGGGAGAAGAAAGTGCCTGCCCCAGAGGCAGGCTGTAGGGCAGGGGGGATCTGGGGACACTGTGAGGGCATCTGTGTTAGAACAATATACACCTGAAAGTCATGAGTGTCTTTGTCACTCAGTGCTTCAATTTTTAAAAAACAAGGAAAAAATATGGGGCCATGTGTGCTCAGGGGCTGAGGGGACACTCCCGCTTATACTAGACCAATGTGGCTGGGGTCAGTGTTAGTGCTTGGAGGCACCCAGGCCTGCAGCCAGGATGCCTGGGGCCACATGGTGCCGGGAATCAAACTCAGGTCTAGCAGGGCCCTGAAGACTGTGCTATCTCCTGGCTCCTAATGGATCTTCTCTGTCACAGAGGGGGGAGACAAAAGTAGAGAGATTAAGTGATGACTCTGGCCACTGTCAGTGTTAGGGACAGACGGTGACACTCCTATCAGGACAGACAGGGAGCCCAGACTCACTTATTATACAGGGTGGGGAAGCTCACTTGTAGGGATTGTTCAGCTGGCTGGAGGGCGAGGTTTGGACCTTCGGGAAGATGCTTCCATCTGTGTATGGCCCGGAGTACTCTGTGTGCTGCATTGCCATATTCTGAGAGTCTTTCTCAACCAGCTTCTGCGTGTCAGTGTTTTTCTGTCTGCTTCTTGACCTGTACAGTTAGTCAAAGTAATTAGGCTCAGACAATGGCCGACAGACCCTCACAGCTAACTCTCCTAATCCATTAAACAGGGATTGAAAATTTTGAGAGCATTAGAAATTGACAAGTGACTTACCATGAGACATTTTTGACAGCATCAGAAATTGACAAGTGAGTGACCATGAGAAAACAATCACACAAAGGTCCCTGGCCACTTGTCACCTGGCTTCCCCAGCTGTTTACATTTCAGAGCCATCAGAGATCTGCTACCCTATCCATGACTCCCTTTGGTGTAGACCCTGAGTTTGAGGACACTCTCCTATAAGCCCTGATGATCACCACCACCATGGTCAATGCTGATGTACACCAGTGTCTAATTTCCCAGCCCCATCACAGTTTTGCGAATAAGTTCAGTATTTTATTTCTTTTTTTTTCTTTTTGTTTTTTTTTTGGGCCATACCCAGCCGTGCTGAAGAGTTACTCCTGATTCTGTGCTCAAAGAATCACTCCTGGTGTTACTCTGGGGACCATATGCATTGCCCAAAATCAAACCAGGGTCTGCTGTATACAGACAAGCTTAAGTCTTGTACTGTCTCTGTGGTGCCAGTTTTTTTTTTTATTTTGAAGTATTTGTGGAAACAAGCAGCTGTTTATGGAGCTATTTTTTAAGAAAAATAAACCATTTATGGAACTTTTAAACTATTTATGGAAACAATAATAGATGCCAAAGAGAAAGGGTAATTGATGGGATAAGTTTGTATTTAACCCAATTCAGTGTCTAAAGAGCACCTTTGTGAATAAAATGAGCTCCAGGTATGAAAGGAGAACTATGCATTTCCAGTATTCTACTGCAAATTGTTTGCAGGGGCAGCTGGGATGCATCCAAAGATACTCAGGGACTGTTCCTGAGGGTGTTCAGGGGATCAAGCAGTGTTTGGGATGAAATCCAGGCCTCAATTCAGAGGGTATTCTCCAGACCTTTAAGTTATTTCTCCAGGCATAAATATTATTTTTTGAATTTTGGACCACATTACTCAGGGGCCACTCATAGCTCAGGGGATCACAACTGGGCCTCCTGCATGCAGTGCATGAGCTTAGCCCACTGGGCTTGCTCTTAAAGTCAAATGCAAGACCTTGGTGATAAAGAGGCATCTGAACCCCAATTAATCCATAACAATTGGGGGCTACCAGATCCACATCCAGCAGCACTCAGGCACCATGAGTAACCACAAACCAAACAAAGGACTTGACCCATGAAAAGCATGAGCTCTATCACCAAAACTGTCTCCACCCCCTACCCTGTGAACTCTGATCATGGCCCCTAGTCCCCAGGAGAGTGTCATGAAGGTAGACCCCTCCCCTGAATTCCTGCCCTGTGACCATACTCCTGCATAGTGAGACTGGGCGAGGCCTCCTTGGCAGGAAATGCTCTTTCTCAGTGTGCCCTGGGCTGAGAGCCAGCGTGCCTCAAGAGGGAGGTGGTGAGAGTGTTCCTGGATGGGACTCCTGGTGCTGCTGCGTCTCCTGTGATGCTCTGTGCACTGTGAGTGCAGCATGGGGGACAGGAGAGCCAGCCAGTCCTCTAGTGAGAGCGAGGCAGCCTGGACAGACATGGAATGTTCTGAGCCCCTCCCCGGAAGGTGATAGACACACTTCTATTTCCCACTTTGCATTCTTATAATCAGACACAGAGAATGAGTTATTATCAAAGTAGAATAAATTAGAAAAGCATAGAAGAAGCAAACTATTTTAAGAACCTAAAATCTATTTATTTATTTGCATGAGAGTTAAAAGTTATCCATCTTGCCAATATAGAAAGCGTGAGCTAAATGTTAATTCTTTAATAACTCATTTTTGTCAAGTGCAGCCTCACTTGGTATAACTGAAATGGAGGGAACTTTGCATGTCTAAATATTTATGGGATAAGTGAAGGCTCCTTCTCCAGTTCTTGGAGCACCAAGGTGAGAAATGGCCGTGGAGAAATGCTTCAGTGCAGACCCCAGGGACTCCTCAGAGGCTGGTGTTTGGCCCTTTACAGGGGGTTCTGACAGAGGAGTGATACAAGACAACATCAAAGGAATTAAAGACTGGGAACAGAGTTTTTAATAGTCCAGGAAATGGTTGCTATGCTACATTAGTGAAATAAGAAAAATGAACCTCCACATATTTTTTTCACTGCAAAGCATCCAAAATTACATACATGATAGATTTTTATTTTATCTGATTCATTTTTTGTTTTGTTTTGGCACCATTGGCCACTCTGATGGTTCTCAGGGGCTCCTACTGTTTGTGTGCTTGAGGGTCTCTACTGGTGAGTCTCAGAGGGTGTGGGGATATAGCTTGGGTTATCTGCACAAAAACCATGTGTCCCACACATTTTTTCACTGCTCAGGCCCCATAAATGTCATATTTAAAGAAAAACAATCTGGAAGGTTAAAACGAATGAAATGTTTAGTTGCTTTGGGGTGGTAGTGTTTGTAAATTTTCATTTTTAAAAAATCTTTCTCTATTATATGATATATTTAAATATATAGATATAGGATAATTGATATATTATGATAATACAATAATATTATATACATTTGGTTTGGAAGTCACACCCAGTGAAGCTCAAGATTTACCCCTGGTTCTGTGCTCAGTTATCAATCCTGGACAGAATCAGAAGGCCCTATATGATCCTGAGGATGAATTTGGTTGGCTGTGTTCAAAACAAGTACCTTACCTGCTGTACTATATAGCCGTATTTTCTATATTTTCTTAAAGGACTTAAGATTTTAAGACTCTAAGATTTTCTTAGAGCTGATAGAATCAAAGGGAACTCAAGGTGACACAACGGGATCAGAGAAATCTATCTCTGCTCCATGTCTTGCCCAGGAGATGTGAGGTTGGTGCTGTGGGTGTCTGGAAACTCTAGGGTGTGATGCTGGGCACTGAACCCCAAGAAGGGGCAGGTTCTTTCTTACCTCACCCCCATGAAGATCATTGCAATCAACAAGACGAGAATGCAGATGCCTGCAGTGCTGCCCACGATGGTGAGGATCAGCTGAAAATCTGTAAGGGAGAAGGGAAGGTAGGATTGGCTACCAGCAGCCGGCAGCCCTGTCCACCTCCCAGGCACCCGCATTCCCAGAGTGCTGGCTGAAGTTTCAAAGGGTGCCAGGACTGGAACGGCTAAGCAGCCTATCCTCTGATCAGGGTTCACCCCCACTCCAATTGCATCTTCAGAACTCAAGCAGAAGAGGTAGACTTGCAGAGAAAAGATCAGAACTAGGAAGGAGAGAAGGAGAGGACTTTCTTGGACCTCATGTGGGGGTGGGGTCTCACTCCATGTCCACATATGCACCTAATTTCCTCCCTCCCCTTCATTCCTGACCTCCTACGTCGAGGAAGTCAATGTGGGGTGCCTAGGTGCTAAAAGGCCATGAAATGGCCTTAAAAGGGTGGGCATGAAGAGTGTATTAGCACTCATCCTGTTCTGGATCTGATCCGACTTGTGCTACTGAAATATCTAGAGACAGAGTGTGAGTGCAAGATGCCCAGGGGATGGCAAACTCAGAGTGTGAGAGTGTGTGAGAGCCATCAGTATCTCTTGTGTGGATTGCATGTTCCTGGTCATAATGCAGATGCACTGGATGAAATATGCTATTAAAATAAATCTCAATTTTTCTCTCAACTTTCTACATTTCACTTACAATTTTAAAAACTTTAAAATTAAGCAGGAAGCTTGAATTATACTTCTATTAGACTGTGCTAGTCCAGACTCTTTGTCTCTTTCTCTGGTTACCACTGTCTGTCACCTGCAGCCTGGACTCTTCAGGCTCTTGAGTCTGGCAAAGACTCCAAAGGTCACGCAGTCCAAAGCTTGCTCTCTTTTTTTGGCGAGGTGGGGGGAGGGGAGCTCACAACTACTGGTGCTAAAGGTTAGTTCTAGGGGCTACTGCCCAAATGTTCATGGAGACATTTCAGGACTGGGGATCAAACTTTGGGTTTCTGCATGCAAATAAAGCACAATAGTCCATTAAGATGTCTCCCTGGTCCCAAATCTCTTTGTTTAGGCATGAACATTAACAACACAGAAGCAAGAAAGATTTAACAAATACAGCCTTGGGCCTAAGAGAGCACTCAAAAGGCCTGAGCTTTGCATGCAGAAACCCTGGGCTGGATCCCCAGAACTACATAATGCCCCAAGAAAATGTGGAGTGGGAGTCCCCACTCTGTGCCCCAGAAAACCGACCAAATTCAACTTTGTAAAAAAATTAAGTCAAAGTTCTTTTTTTCTACTCTTTTAGGGGTAGAGAGAGGTTTCATCGGGATGTGCTCAAGACATAATTCTGGCTCTGAACTCAGGGATCATTCTTGGTGGGGCTTAAGAGACCATTTGTGGTGGCAGGAACTGAACATTGGTAGCTGTGTGCAAGGCAAGCACCTTCCCCATCTACGACCACAAACAAATATTTATCATCATTTGCATTGTGGTTGTCTTGGAAGCAAATAGTAATGTTTCCTTCATGCTGGATTGGTGTGTTTTTTGTTAAGTATGCAAAATGTAAAACCTATTAACCCAAAATGTAAGGACAGAATTTTCCAGGTCTCGTGTGTAGGTCCAGGAAGGAATGAAGCAAGAGCATTTGTAATGCCACATCTGAAAATATGAAAGAATTGAAGATAAAGGCAGATGGATTCTTTCAATGTGTGGTTCTGGCACTGCTCTCTCAATAATTTTTGGGATCCACTGGATATTGTTCTGTCTAAGGCAGAGAATTGATCACTAATCTATACCAGAGGAAATGAATGGCATGTCAGGACACTTTTGTTTATAAGGAACACACCAATGGCACTTGCCAACCTCAGCACTGAGATCAGCTCATTCCTGTAGCAGTAGCTCTGCTGCCCCTTACCTGAAGGGGACAAGGGTGGCCTCACCTCGAAGACAAGGTGTCAATCTTTTCTTACTTTGGGGAGTGAACTAGAACTCCTGGACTTGACTCATTTCTAAAGTAGCCAATGTCTGTTTCTCAAAGGCTCGATAAAGCAAGAGGTTCATAGTCACTGTCTTGACAGTTCACTCCTCTGTAGCCAAATGCACACCTGAAACAGAGTAAGGAATTGGGCACCACGGTCAAGGTCAAGAGCCTCTGAGATGGGCATGGGAGGCCCACTCCTGCTTCATTGCCTCTTTCTATCTCCCACTTCCCCCTTCTCCCTATATCTGTCTCATCCTTCCATCCTTCTGCTTCCTTCTCCCTGGTAATCAGGGAAGGTGGAGGGATACCACTACACAAATCCATGAGGCTGCATTTGCTCCTGACTATTCAGGTGGAATCCTCTGGCCTCTGAGGTCCAGGAAGATTCAACCATTCAGGTGAAGCTGAAGCCAGGAGCCTGTGGTATGTGGGCTCCCAATGGGGGAATAGTACATTACTGGCAGTGTGTAAGAAGCATTAGCTAAGTGCTTCCAAGCACATAGAGAAGGTCCAAGAAAACCCTGATGATGATATATTGATGATGATGTCTAAACTGCTCTACTTTTTAAAATTTAGTCACTGTGAAATTATAAAGTTGTTCATTATTGTATTTTAGGCATACAAAATTTCAACACCAATATCTTCACCAGTGTCCATTTCCCTATACCAATGTCTTCCCCACCACCCCTGCATCCCACTCACCAGTCTGCCTCCACAAGAGGCACTTAAAGAAAGATTCTGCTTTGTGTTTTACAGTACTGTTACTAATAGGGTCTGCACATAAGGCTTTACTACCTTTCATCACCACTTTGTCTTCCCAGTTGAATACTTCCCTCCACCATATTCATTGCCCTTCCCTGTCTTCTCCCACCCTCCAACTCCCCACCCACCAAAAAGTGACATTTTTCATTAAAGATCATTTCTCACATCCTTTGTTTTCATTGTCTTTGGGCATTTGTTATTCTTTATGAGAAAATGACACATATGAGAAAATAATTCCGTGTCTGACTCTTTCCCTCTGACTAATGTCACTCAGCATGATCCAGATTTGTCCATATATATATTGCTCAACTTATGCCTGGTGCCAATGTCCTGATTTTAAACCCAAACATTCTCTGCGAGCTATATCATTTTGGTCTGGCTTTAGTTAGGAAGGATTTAAAGAAAAGTAGTTAGAGTCTCTTACTTTTGACAGATCCCATTTCCATCATCCTTGTAGTCTGGCAGGCACACACATTTAGAACGCGCCACAGTTTCATCCCACTGGCAATGCTTATTGTATTTTGAGGTGCAGCTTTGAGGACACGGAATAGCTTTGAAAACACAGAGATGTCTGGGTAACTCACAAACAACCTCTGCAACACCAAGTGCAAGATCCCAGCTTGAAATTTCTTTACCTTGGTTACATAGACATGTGCATGGGCTCAGCCATGTGCTCCCCCCAAATACAATGGGTTGCCCTTCCTCTCAGCCCTGACCCCCACTTGGTCTGAATGTGCAAAGTTAATATTCAGATTGTTCAGACTCTGGGATGTATGTGGACTCTTGAGCCAAGTTTGCATGTTGCAATTGTGAACGGAGAAATAATGAAGTTGTAAAAAACATTTGGGGAGGCAGTAGGACACTTACGAACACAATGAGAGGCTTGTGGGGTAGGCCTGTACATTCCTGATTTGCAAACACATTGCGAACCATCAGCACAGTTGTTTTTATTCCGTTCACAGTTATAATAATCACACAGATTTTCACCTAAAAGGCACAAATATTTAAAATGGATTTAGAAGGACACTGTGGATATAGCCACCTGTGAAAGCACCCTACTCCATTATCTTAAAATTCTTTAATTTCAACATTTAACAAATGGAAGTGCAGGATTCTGGAATGTGATTCCCAGTCCTCTCTTCCATGCTTTTACTTTATAAAATTCAATTTGAAGTACTTGAATCCAATGAGGCACAATAATGTTCAAATTTGAGATTTTACACCTAGCTGTGTGCTGGGTTCCACAAGAGACATAGTAGCTACAAAATGTTTGAGCACCATCTCTGTAGAGTTACCCATTTTAATCCATAGAAAGTTATTTTGAACATCTCACAATTTCGACAGTAAGTAACGTGGGAACCCAAGGGCTTAAGTAACTATTGACAGCATCATAGAGGAAACTGGTCTTGGTTAAATCATAAAAGACAGAGAAGACCTGAATATCCAAAAGAAAGGCAAAATATACCTATGAAGAATGAACAAAACATGAAGTGAAGCAGAGAATTCTTGTCAAATAACAGTGGAACTTTATAGAGCTGGGGAGAGGTGGAATTGGGCAGTAAAGAGGTGGGAGAAAATGGAGAATTGCTGACACTGCCATTGGTTGGTTGTGGGTTCTTGGTTCAATCATTTCACTATCAGGGAGGTCAAAGTTCCCTTCAACTATAAAATGGGATTAATAACTCTTGTTTTGCAAGATTGTTGTAAGAATTGGATGAGCTAATATAAAAATAAATCCATACCAGGGAAGCCTCAATAGCCTAATCATTCATTCATTCACAGGTGTAGCAGAGTTTGAATGTGAAGCTGAGGTTAATGACTTTTGTCCTAAAAGTCCAATGACCCTTTGACAGATTTTGAGTCAGAGCATGGACATGTAAGACATTCCAAGTTAACTTTTATTTTTTGGTTTTAGGGCTACACTCAGTGATGCTCAGGGGTTACTCCTAACTCTGCACTCAGGAATCACTTCTGGTGGTGCTCAGGGGACCATATGGTGTGCTGGGGATCAAACTCAGGCCTGGGGCATGCAAGACAAACATCTTCCTGCTGTATTATTGCTCAGGCCCATGCAAGACAACTGTAAAGAATATTAGTTTTTTTAAGTATTCTTTTTTTTTTTTTTGCTTTTTGGGTCACACCTGGCAATGCACAGGGGTTACTCCTGGATCTGCACTCAGGAATCACCCTTGGCGGTGCTCAGGGGACCATATAGGATGCTGGGAATCGAACCCGGGTCAGCCTCGTGCAAGACAACCACCCTACCCTCTATGCTATTGCTTCAGCCCCCTTAAGTATTCTTTTTAAAAATTTTATTTTTATAAATTTGTTCACAATAATTTATTACATTTAATACTGCAACACCAATTCCACCACCATTACACCTTCTCACCATCATATTTCAAATGTTTCTACCCCAACCCCCAAAGCCTAACCCTAAGCAAGACTTAAATAATTTATTTTGTATTGTTTATCATGATTGATTGATTGATTTGCTCAAGCGGGCCCAGTAACGTTTATCATGAATAATCTACTAAAATGATCCAAAATAGTTTCCTTAGAGGAAAGTGTGTGAAGATTGTTGTATCTCACCTTGGAGTAAGTCCTTGTATAAGAGATTACCAACATGTTGTTAAAGGTTGAGCCTTTGCCTGCTAATATATGTGGGTGTGTACATGTGTGGGTATGTATTTATATTTCTATATATTTTCTCCCCAACATTGTTTGCCTTGTACTTTACGCCACATTAAATGTGGTGTGCTACTCTTGGTATGTCAGTGCTGTAGAGTATGAGATGTCACACTCTCCAGGAAAGTAATATTAGTTTTCAGGGCAGAGAATTAGCCCAGGCTTGTAGGCATTTACCTTGCACACAGCCAACTCCAACTCAATCCCCAGCATCACATATGATTTCCTGGACACTCCAAGGAGTGATCCCTGAGCACAAAGTTAGGAGTAATCCCTGAGCACCATCAGTTGCTGACTCCTGCCTCAAAGAATATTAGTTTAAGTGTAGATTGGAAGGTTCTAGTGGTAAAAACGTGAATCTGAGAACAAACTGGTGGGAAAGTGTGGGGAATGGAGCAAGTAGAATAGATGTGCACGTCCTTTCTTTCATCATCTGCCATTCAGAAATGCCTCACATGAAAAGTTCACTGAAATAGATTCTAACTTTTTACATAGAAGAGAGAATCTAACTTGTGAATGGAAGCAGGAGAGCTGGAAAAGATGTTTTTCTCTAAGTTTGGAGACCAGCTCTTGCTCTTGTGGCCAATGTGAATGTCATCTGATATTTGTTAATGTGTCTGTGGAGCCACATTGGCATAAGAGTGGAGAGATGCTGAGAGGAAGTGATAAAGATTCGATCTCAGAATGAGGTCAAATGATTTCAAACATGCCAGCACTTAGTGTCCAGGTGATCAGTAAGAAGAGCCCACATGGAGATATATGAAGGGCAGCTCAGGTCCATCTGAAGAAGGTTCTGGTATTTTCAACTGCTGATCATTCTGAGAGGTGAGTTCCCATGCCAATGGGGCACCTTCATTTTCTCACACTTACAAGTCTCATCAAGTCAAAAATAGATTGTGTGATGTTAGGGGTTTATCTTGTGTGGCAACAATTTCCTTTTCCAGGGATGGAGATTGTGACCAAATGACCTTTTTATTCTGGACCAGATTCTGATCCTAAAGAGACACTGATCAGCAGATAGAAGTGATGGGTCCTTTGGAAGAACTCAGTGGAGAGAGAGAGAGAGAGAGAGAGAGAGAGAGAATGCCTTGGGTAAAGAAAAAAGATACAATTCTATGATAAGAGATCAGAAGATGAAAACTGTTCAAACAGGTGAGGCATTACGAAAATGAATTGTAAACTATGCAACTACAAATGATCCCTATAAGCTATAAGCTATGAAATAGTGGTAAAGGTGGGGAAAGAGGGTCATGGAACTCAAGAAACAGGCATGATTTTCACAGGTATTTTTCAGATAAAAGACTTACAAAATATGGCAATAACTCCCCTAAACAAAGAACATTTAAAATGTGACAGTATAGAGTGCCAAATGAGCTGAGGCTTGTCACAAACTCTTAAAATAAGAATACAGAGTGAAGGGTTAAAGTGGAACATGTGTGTGTGAGACAGAGATGGAGACAGAGAGACAGAGACAGAAAACGAGAAAGAGAATGAACTTTATGTCAAGCTGATGGATAGACAAAATGCAAAAAAGAGGCAGTGAGGTATAGAGAAGCCTCCAACTTCTCTGAAAGAATTTAAAATATTTGATCCAGAATGTTTTATTCCAGGTCTTCAGTGAACACCAAGAACTTCTACGAAATCTTGAATATAAAAGGTGTTGGGAAATTGTGAATGAATAGGATTTGCCTTTACTTTCAAAAAGAGAAATGTTTTTTACAAAGTAAGTAAGGAGTGAACACATATTTCAAAATAAAAACTTAAGATTCCAAAAGAAATGTCTTAGAGGAAGTAAGAATCATGATAAGATAAGCAGAAATTAGGATAATGAGTGTGGAGGTATTGAAAGACAAGGGTTTTAAGAAGGAAAAGAGGGGCAAGGGCAGATGGTAGAGTGGTGGATGGAGCACTTGCTCGGCAGGAGGCTTAGAGGTTATATTCCTGATACCACATAACGGTCTCTGTACACTGTTAGGAGTGATGCCTGAGCACAGAATTCATAGTACGCCCTGAGCACCGCTGGGTGTGGCCCCAAAGTTAAAAAAATTTTTTAAAAAAAGTTAAAAAAAACCCCATGGTTAAATACCATTGAAAAGTCCAATATATTGCCCTCAGCAGCAGCCTCAGGGTTTGGCTGCGAGTCCTGGGAACCCACTGCATTAAGCTCCTCTGGGGTTGACCCTGGCAGGTCATGGAAGAGATGTAGCAGGTCTCTTGAGTGTGAGGGAGTGAACTGCAATCACAGTGTCCATGCATTCATACCTTCCTACCCAGGCCCATCACCAGGGTCCTGCCACTCTGTTCCTGAGCACGTGAATTGCTCGGACCATCAGAATCAATGTTTGACATGGCATGAACAGACCTGAGAAACATGTGTGATTCAAAACTCCGCCTCTTGCTGCTTGGGAAACCCTCTTGGACTAGCATGCTAGAGCATGCAGGATGGTGTGGAGCAGATAAACCATCCAACTGTGCCTTCTTGGGCATAGTCAGTCCCGTTGGCTTACCCAGTCCCCTAGGGTAGAGGCTAAAGTGAACCCAACAAAGGTCACTCTAAACTAGAACAGATGAAACATCTGCCTCATCTCACTCCAAATTCTGGTTCATAGGATTATGGGGAAGCAATACGGAGATGGTTTGAAAGCTACAACTGGAGGGTGGCTTATAACCCCCCATTACATCTATTCTCTTGGTGTAAGTATAAAGTCATGGAGAGTAAGTATAAAATCAAGGTAAAACTTTCTAAACTCATTTGGAAAACTGTAGCTTGCTGTCAGGTCTTTGTTTCTTCACCATTCCCTATACAGACTCTCTTTTCCATGATTACCGTCCTGGCTGGAGCAATAGCACAGCAGGTAGGGCGTTTGACTTGTACATGACCAACCTGGGTTCAATTCCTCCATCCCTCTCAGATATCCTGGCAAGCTACCGAGAGTATCCCACCCACACCACAGAGCCTGGCAAGCTCCCCGTGACATGTTCGATATGCCAAAAACAGTGTGACAAGTCTCACAATGGAGACGTTACTGGTGCCTGCTTGAGCAAATCGATGAACAACGGGACAGTACTACCATGCTACAGTGCTACCTAAACAGTGGAACAAACTGGTCAGTTTGATGCCTTGGGAGATGTTGGAAAGGGGTAAAGTCCAGTGGAAGAGGAAAGGGAGGAAGAAATTCTGTTCCTTATTGTCTCTTGATCAAATGGGATGGAGAATTTACAGAATGACAGCCAGGCTTAGAAAAATTATTTCATACTTACCACTATATGATAAAATCTTTGGGTGCAAATTCTCAGCTTCTGCCAAAATTACTTTAGTTACTTGTTCTTCAGTTAGTTTGGAGTCTTTGTTTAAAATATTCACCACTGTTGCTTCAACATGTAAATTATATTTTTCTGAAGTCGATGGGCTAAAAGTGAAAAAAAGTCTTCATATGGTTAACTGAATGGAGAGATCAACAGGTCTACAAACTGACACCGATTCCCAAATCTCCCAGTTCCTGTCCTGACTTACTCTCCTCTTTTCATCATGGAGGCCAATTATGGAGTTACATTTGACAACAGGGAAGGTCTCTATTTGATTTGCAAGGGATTGATATTCAAGATAATCAAAAACAATGTCTGGTTGGAAAATACACATGAAAATTGTGAATAGTCATCTTTTGGGAACTAGAATCTTGGAAATGTTTAGAAGTAGGACATGAGGGAGTAGGAGCCATAGTATAATGGGGAGGGCATATGACTGCATCTGGACAACGTGGGTTTGATCTCTGGCACAGTATATGGTGCTCTGAGCACTGTCAAGGGTGAGCCTCAAGCTCAGTGCTGGGAGAAAACCCTGAGCACTGCTGGGCGTGGCTCCATATCAAACAGAAGTCGGAGTGATAACAGTGGATAGGTGCTTGCCTTGCATGGGGCTGACCTGGGATTGAACCCTACTATCCCATATGCTGCTTTGAGGTCTTCCAGGAGTGATTCCTGTGGTCAGAATCAAGAGTAAGCCCTAAGTGAAGTGGGTGTGGCTCAAAAACAAAACAATAACAAAATCAAACAAGCAACCTCCACCAAACAAACCCAAAAGTAGAACATGTAACACTTGCTATAGTAAGCTACCATTATCTATAGGAAAACAAGAGTAGTGTTCTTGTGAACTGTTGAATCTTAGCCTTGTGCTTTGGAGACTCAGAGGAGCGTGCTCCTGCACAGACAGGGAGCAGCGATGATTCAGACAGAATCTGGGTCACCCACAGGGATGGAACTGAGGGTATGGTGCTGAGTGAAGTCAGTCAGAGGCAGACAGACCCGGGAAGGAGCTCTCTCCTGTGTAGGATATCAGCAGCATAGAACAGGGAGTAATGAAAAGCCAAATGCAGTAGAATATAAGAGCAGTGAAATATAAAAACAAAACTGGATTTTCCATGGCAGTGTGGTGTGGGAGGGCTGGGGGAGGAGGAGAATGATGATGCAATGGGCCACATAGTGAAGGTGACTCTGAGACAGTGGTGAAGGTGTTGTGTGAATATTCGTTCAGTCAAAGGTGCTGAGACAAGGAACGAGAGAGAAATTATTTTTCATGGAGGATCAGGGGTTCACTTAGACCCTGTGACAAAGGTAGAGAATCCTGAGATCTCCTTTTATTACCATCCTACTGTACACAACTCTAAAGGGCTCAGTTGTCATCAATAAAGAAGTTACTGGAAGAACGTGCAAAGCTGAAAGTTTCTCTGCATACTAAAAACAAAGGCCAAGTACCTGAGATCTGTATACTGAAAACAAATAGGCTAAGTACCTGAGATCTGTATACTGAAAACAAACAGGATAAATACCTGAGATCTGCATACTGAAAACAAACAGGCACCTGGGATCTGTGAGAAGAGAAAGACTGACTCTTTTGGTATGCTGAAATTTATGTTATTTACTGAAGGCAGCTTAAAGAAAGAGATGTTCAGCCTCATCCAAGCCAATCTGGACATACGAGTAATCTCGCCCATTTTCCTGGGTCTTGTGTTCCTACTGGTTTGCAGGACAGTATACAAGGGCTCATCCTGATGGATACCCTGGCCCCAACATGGAGGGAAACAGACACATTAGTGGGAGTAGTAAGGTGGGGCTGCAGTGTTGTATTCATGAAACACTATCAATGACAGTATTGTAAATTACAGTGAAAAACATCTTTGAAGATACATGCCACTGTATGAAGATACATGTGTCTTCAAGATGACATGCCACTGCCCAACCAAGCGGAAACAGAGATAAACAAATGGGACTATATTAAACTAAGAAGCTTCTGCCACCACAAAAGATACTGTGACCAAAATA
Organism: Sorex palustris; assembly: GCA_028565675.1. Lineage (NCBI taxonomy): Eukaryota > Metazoa > Chordata > Mammalia > Eulipotyphla > Soricidae > Sorex > Sorex palustris. The sequence goes on along the minus strand of JAOXYA010495166.1, from coordinate 227 downwards.
CAAAGACAATCTACAGAATGGGAATGGATATTCACCCAAAACCCATCCAATAAGGGGTTGATATCAAGGATATACAAAGCACTTGTTGAACTCCACAAGAAGAAAACATCCAACCCCATCAAAAACTGGGGTGACGAAATGAACAGAAATTTTCTCAAAGAAGAAATCCAAATGGCTAAAAGGCACATGAGAAAATGCTCTACATCACTAATCATCAGGGAGATGCA
>JAOXYA010495158.1:0-28787 GCA_028565675.1 Sorex palustris | reverse complement strand
TTCTTTTCTTTTCTTTTCTTTTCTTTTCTTTTCTTTTCTTTTCTTTTCTTTTTGTCACACCCAGTGATGTTGAGGGGCATCCTCTGCTGACCCCCTCTGCCTCTCCTCCTCCCTCTCCTCCTCCCTCTCCTCCTCCCTCTCCTCCTCTTCCTCCTCTTCCCCTCCTCCTCCTCATCTTCTTTTTTGTTATGGATGGTAAATCCCTCTATTCATCTACAACAGAGATTTCAAGGGGCTAGAGAGTTAATACAGGTGTTAAGACATTTGCCTCACACAGGACCAACTGCAGTTCAATCCCTGGCACCAATTATGATTGCCTCAACGACCACTAGGAGTGACTCCAGTGCAGCTAGACGTGGCCCACCCCCAAAATTGAAGAGAGATTACAAAGATAACATGCACATGCTTAAGCAGACATTTGATGGACCGAAGAGATGGTTAGCAGGTCAGATGCTTGCCTTGCAGACCATTGATCCAGCTTCCATTTCTGGCACCCTTAGTGCCACCAGGTGTAATGCCCGAGCACTGAGCCAGAAGTAAGTCCTGAGCACAACCCCAAATCCCAATCAATGAATTAACAAAGATTTTTTACAGGGATCCTGTTCATTCAGAGAGTATTTCTCTCTCAAGTATTCACTGAGTGAACCCTATTCCAAGTCCTTTGAGATGGCTGCAGTAAACTCTGCAGAGACACCATACTTTCTAATCGTACATACTCACCTACAGCTCACTCTATAGCCATTTTTTTTTGTCTTTTGGGTCACACCCAGCGATGCACAGGAGTTACTCCTGGTTCATGCACTCAGGAATTACTCCTGGCAGTGCTCGGGGGATCATATGGGATGCTGGGGATCAAACCTAGGTCAGCTGCGTGCAAGACAAATGCCCTACCCACTGTGCTATTGCTCCAGTCCCTCTATAGTCATTTTTAAAACTCACTTTTGTTGTACTTCTTCAATGTTGTACTCATCAGACAATTTGATATTCCTGGCACTTGTAGCTGCTCAGCAATTGTGGCATCTTCCACAAATTAATTATGCAATGAGATGCAGGCTTCCAAAGTTGGGGGAGTAAATCGAATGATCCAAGTGGTCACTGTGGGTGCCAAATTGCATAAAGATGTAAGGAAATGGGAGTTTGAAGGCAATAATATGTTCAGCATGTCATGGGAATTCTTAATGTTTTGTAGAAAGAAATAAAAATATTGCTTAACTCAATAGGCCATTAAGTGGCTGTTAACTAAATAAAATTCACTACAAAATATAGATCATTCCATCATTGCTTTTAAGGAGTGGTTAATTTCTATTTTTATGCATTGTTTTGTTTTTTATTTGAGGGGCCTCCCCTAGCTATGCTCAGGGATTACTCTTGGCTCTGCACTCAGGGATCACTACTGGTGGGATCTGGGAATCATATAGGGTGCCAGGGGGCTATATGTCATACCAGGAATCATACCTAGGTCAGCCTCATGCAAAGGTTATATTGTAATACATACATTGGCATTATAATTCGTCCTGCTCGAGACTTGACTTTCGGTAGACATGCTCAAACAAGTAGTTCCCAATTTTCCACTGTCTGAGTAAAAAATATTGTCATAAATATTACAATCTTGATATCTTCATATGCTGGGCCAATTCTTTCAATTCTTTCATTCTTTTATTAAATGAAATATGTATTGAAATATTACTAGATACCATGTATGACTTCAGCTGTTGAGGATATGGCAATAAATCAAGCCAACAAAATTCTTCCAAGCTTACAGATTACATCCTCCTGGGAAGTTTTTTACCTCCTGAGATCCTGGTCAATGTTTACAATCCATTTTGGTGCTTTTGGCAAAATTTCAGAACATACTCTGTAACAAAAGAAACAGCAGAATTTAAGATTTGACTCTGATAGCCACTTCCAAGCTAAATCCACCCTGCTCAGAGTTCATGTGCCTTGGTCATCTCTTAGTGTGTAACAAATTGCTCTAGGATTCGTGACTTAAGCCCACAATTATTTGTCATCTCACAGTTTCCATGGGTCAGAAATCTGGTAGTGAACAAACTGGCTGTACTAGCTCCTCTGAGCTGTGGGCCATCATCAGCCTGCGTTGCAAATCATCAGAAGGCTCAACTTCTGGTGGAGAATCTGTTGCTGAGAAGGTCATCTCTCCTGACTGCTGACAAAAGGCCCCACCACTTGTCCCTAGTGGCACCAGATGTTCCTCCCTGTGTGACAGCTGGCTTTCCCCAAAGTCACTGATGCAAGAGACCCAGAGGGAGGAGAAATGCTCCCACAGTCACATGCTAGAACCAGTAAGCAGGAAGGGCAGGAAGGACCACAAGCTCCCCTTTTGGTAACATCTGCAGAATTACTGAGCTTTGTCCCTGTGGAATCTGATGGAATAGCCTCTGTTCATGTTTTTGAGGATTTCAGAAATCACGCAACATCTCTACCAGCAGAGTCTGTCAGGAGCAAAACACTAGAGCCTGTCTGTAATCAAGAGAACTGAGTGTCCCTGCTTGAGTTGGAGTGACATTGATTCACATTTATCTTATTTATTTGCATTTGGGGCCACACCTAGCATTGCTTAGGGGTTACTCCTAGCTCTGATCTCAGGGATGACTCCTGGTGGGTTCAGGGGACCATCTGGGGTGCCAGGTATTAAACCCAGGTCAGCCACATGCAAGACAAACACCCTAACTCACTGTACTATTGCTCCAGCCCCATGGAGGCATTTAAAACACCCCATTATAGGTGAGAGCTTCCCAGGTACTGTCAGGAATGGAAGCAGTAAACCACATTAGACAGGTCCAGGAGAGATGAACATACCCTGGTCCCACAGCACTGCGGTGAGTCTTACTGTTTTGTGTATTATTGTTTCATTTTTATTTTTTTTATTTTACTTTATCTAAACATTGTGGTTTACAAAGTTGTTTATAATACAGTTGTTTCCAGCATTCAATGTTCCAACACCAATCCCACCACCATAGTGACCTTCCTTAACCTTTGTCCCCATTTTCCCAACTACTCCCAAACCTGCTCCCCTAGGAGAGACAAAAAAATTTTATTTCATATTGCTCATTATAACTAAATGACTAATGGAATTATCAAAAATCGCTCCAGTAAAAGAAAATTTGCCAAAATTGCTATCTCTCACCATGGGATTATTAAGCCCTTGTCTGAGGGTTGACTAAGCTGCCTGTTGCTAGTTGAAGCCTCTTTTAATTTTTTTTTATTGAGCTTAGTTAGCTTCTTTCCCATCAAATTTTCCAGGCCAGTCCAAACGCTCCCAGATCTGTAATCTGCCACTATGAATTTACATGGCAGTGACTGTGGGGCAATGGGTGTGGTTGCTAGGGCTTCTGAAAGTACAGGGAGTGGGGGAAGGTTGTCCACTCCCACTCAGAGAAGACCCCAGGGTTCTCAGCCTGAAATTCAGTGCATCTAGAACTTTCTTTGGTTTGGTGTCTCTGCAGAGCTTGGTCATGAAGCAACAGAGTGGAGCCCTCGGTATGGCGGCAGTTGTGGGGGAAGGGTGCAGCTTTTGGGGTGTCACTTAGGCGGGAACTTGGCCCACCCCACTCCCAAGGGTGCCCCAAAGTTTTCAGCCAGAAAACTGGTGTAGCCATGAATTTTAGAGGCTTGGTTGCATCTCTTCTGAAATTTAGTCATGAATCTATAAGGCTGGGCTGATTTACGCGGCAGCGGCGGTGAGCTGTCTCATTTTTATTTACATCTTTTCTCTTATTATAAAATACATGTTGGGTATCGAATACTTGGAAAAATACAAGAAAGTACAAATAAAAAGATAAAATCCTTCCATCGTCAACACAACCTAGAGAAAACTGCTGTGGACACTGGAGCCTGTTTCCTCCTTGCTGTGCAGCTGGTGGTACCTGGTGGAAAGCTGCGCAAAGACACACTTCTGTTCCCACTTTTCCATGTGATCTCAGGAAAGAATTACCCTGCCCCGTGCCCCGAATCATCAAGAATACTGCATTGAATATTGAGATGACCGTTTTACTTTTCATTATATAGATTGCTATAATCTCTTACTAATTCCCCTATTATTGAAACTTCTGATGAGCTCCCATTATATAATAATAATAATACCATTATATTATAATAATAATGATGATGATGATGACATATTATATAACGTTATTACTATTACAGGCCAGGATGGGACTCTAGGGACACAATGGAGATCAGAGCTCATTATGAAGAGCAAATGTGAACTGGTCTCTCTCCACAATGATGGAAAGTGGCTTGTCAGTAAAACGCTTTGAGTGAATTAATAAAGTAAATCTAGTCAGGACCAAAGTGAGATCATCAATGGATTTCCTGGAAGACGAAACAAACTTGCTGTCACTGGACCTCAAACTTGAGATGCATTTCCTAGAAGTCCAAGTCACAGTGGGTGCCGTGGTTGGCGAGAGGATGACTCATAGCACAAAAGCAGGACAGCCATCAGAGCCTTTGCTAGCGTGAAGATCCATGCTGGGGGTGGAGATCGCACTCCAGAGAAGAGGCATACAGCTGTGTGAGGTACCATGGCTGTCACAATCCACCAGATCCCTCAGAGCCATAGACACAGTTACAACTTCCTCAAGGCTGGTGGGCTGTAGGGGTTCAAGAGGTTCAAGCACTTTCCTTGCCTGTGTGAGGCCTTGGGGTTCAGTCTCAGCACCATGGGGAGTAAAATCACAATAGTTGTCCACTTGTTAGTGATCTTTACCAAGGGACAACTTCCACATGGCCCCTTGTTAGTGAACTTTGCCAGGTTAGGGCCTAACATTGAAATGCCACCTCATGAAGGCGAGTCCGTGAAAAGCGAAACTGGTTGGGCTGCAGCCAAAGTACAGTGGAAAGGGTTCTTGCCTTGCATGCAGCCCACCGGGGTTCAATCCCCAGCACCCCATATGGTCCCCCGAGCCCCTAGAGGAGTGATCAAGAGTTAGCTGTAAAAAAAAAAAAAAAAAAGAGTTAGCTGTGAGAATTTCCAGATATGGCCCAAAAAGAAAGAAAAAAAGGAAGTAAGGAAGGCAGGCAGGAAGAAAGGAAGGAAGGAAGGAAGGAAGGAAGGAAGGAAGGAGAGAAAGAAGAAGGAAGGAAGAAGGAAGGGAGGGAGGGAAGGTAGGAAGGAGGGAAAGAGAAAGAAAGATCGAAAGAAGGAAGGAAGGAAGAAGAGGAAAGAAAGAAAGAAGGAAGGAAGGAAGGAAGGAAGAAAAGAAAAGAAAAAGGAAAGAGAAAAAATATTAAATTCTCATGTCTCTAGAAAGGCAGCCAATGACATGGTCCCACTTGATTCAAAGAAGTTTATTCTCAGAAGAAAAAAATAAATTAAGACACCAGACATTATCTATCACCTTGGCAAAGATGAATCTTTCTTTAAAGGCCAAAATCCAATTTAGGCCAAAATTAGGGAAACTAGTCCTCACATACCCAACGGGTGGGAATATAAATGGGCACAGTCTTTCTTAGAGGGCAATTTGGCACTGAATAGCAAGTCATAAAAATGTGCTTATCCACAGCAGTTCTGCTGGGTGGATTTTTTTTCCAAAGGAAATAACGAAAAAATACAAAGAGTTATGAACGAGGGGGGTGTTGTGCTCAGAAACTCTGGTTTTCAATAAACACAGATGGCCCACTACCCCCGAGCTGGAAAGCTCTGGGTCTGAGATGGTGGGGGGGGGAGTGAGCGAGAGAGAGAGAGAGAGAGAGAGAGAGAGAGAGAGAGAGAGAATATGTGTATTGTGTATTCGTGTGATCTGTGTGTGTGTGTGTGTGTGTCTGTTGGAGGTGGGTGTTTCTATCATTTATGTAAGCATCTCAGCATCTATGTTTTTTTCAACTTTTCATTTTGAGATTAAAAAATACAGGAGCCAGTGTTCATGGTCCCTGTGATAGTGTCTTATGTAACCATAGTAAACAGATATGCCGTGAGGGTGAGGACGCAGAACTTCCTTCAAAACCCTCCATCCAAATCAGGACATCGACCTAGTTAGGCCTGGCTCCTGAGCATCAGGCTAATTCAAATCTCTCTGGGCTTACAAGCCATGTGCATGTGCGTATTATGTGTGCATGTGTGCGTGAATGCTTGTGTGTGCGTGTGTGCATGTATGCGTATGTGTGTGTGTCCATGAGTGTGTGTGCATGTGCATGTGCATGTACGTGTGTGTGTGTGTGTGTGTGTGTGTGTGTGTGTGTGTGTGTTTGCTTCCATGAATCTCTAGTCAACCTCTAGATTCCCATAACTACCATCCCATATTCGGGACCAAGAGCTCTCTCCTCCAGTCAGTGTTTGAGAGCACAAATTGCTGTGTGATTTTCCCAGGGGGTCCCCAAGCCCCCTGCTGCAGCAAAAACAAATTATTGCAAAACCAAACCGAATGAAACGCCATGGGCTGGCTCTGGGAAAGGAAGGAGGGCGGCGAGGGGCGCAGGAAAGTGTTACTAGAGCGAAAAATCCCACAGCTGTCCTCTCAGGCCCCAGGGATGTGAGCTGGGCCAAGGTAGGGATGGGGGGCTGTCTCCCACGCGCGAGGCTCCTGTCCCTTATCACGAGTCTGTCCCCAACCCCCTCCAGGTCCATGAAGCCAGGGAAGGGGTGGGGTGCTCTTTGTGGCACATGGGAAGGGGGTTAAGTAATCCCTCACCTGAGCTGCACAGACCTGGGGCCAAGGAGCCACCTGGCCTCTCCTGGCACAGAGCTCACTGCACCCCCACCCCCCGCTTACCTCTTTCCAGGGTTGGTCCAGGGAATTACGCCAGATGGGGCTTTTTTATTCTTTCTTGAAGGGTTCTATGTTCCAACCCAACCTCCTCCCCAAATTGTAACAACCAAAAAGTTTCCCCGACATTGTCAGAGGGATCCCAGGGAGCAAAAATAACCCCAGTGGGGAAAGACTGACCTAGGCCTGCCCTCCTGTTGGAAGGAGGCCCTGAGCCCCAGGGGCTCTCAGGGCACCCCAGGAGAGTGGTCCCAAGGCAGGGCAGGGACCTGCCGTGGGGGTTGTGCACAGAGGGCATGGCAGAACCCCCAGAGAGGGGAAAGGAGCAGCCCCCTACCTCCCCACCTGGTCCAGGAAGCTCAGCTCTGATGCAGGAGATGCTATTGGCTTGGGGACTCCAACATCAGCAGCCTTGCCCCCGGCCTTTGGAAAACCAGGGACAGGGAGCATTGCTGGGCCCCCCATCCCACGGGGCCAAGTCTCCAGCTCAACCTTGTATTTCCTGAGTGGACCTGGGACCCATCATGGAACCCGCGGGTCTTTCATGTGCATGTTCAAAAACTAAAGGGAGGAGAACTCTGGGCCGTCATGGGGAGGGGCCACTTGTGAGCAGAAAGATCTAGAAAGGGGCTTGGCCACTGTTGGTCACAACTGCCACCTTAGGGTCTGTCAGAAACGCAGGCCTGCAGGGCCTTGTGGGACCCTCAGCAGCTCAGGAGGGAACAGTGACTTCAGAGGGAGCACAGTAGCACTGTCCTCCTGTTGTTCATTGATTTGCTTGAGCGGGCACCAGTAACGTTTCCATGTGAGACTTGTTACTGTTTTTGGCATATTGAATATACCATGGGGAGCTTGCCAAGCTCTGCCATGAGGGCAGGATACTCTGGGTAGCTTGCTGGGCTCTCCGAGAGGGACAGAGCAATTGAACTCAGGTCAGCCAGGTGCAAGGCAAATGCCCTACCCACTGTGCTCTGAGATTAATTTAGGCCCGGGACCAACCCCTACTGGCCAGGAACTGGAAACCTGTGAGGGTCACTGAGAGGGCAGGAAGCAAAGGGAGGGTGTCTGTCCCTGGGGCTGTGTAAACATAGGAGTGTGTCAAGATGACAGAGACTGGAAGTGTAAAGAAGGCTGTGGCCAATGTGACTGCATGTTCATACATGACCTCACTCCTTGGAGCCAGGAAGTGGACAGAGGAAATGGGGATTCTGACTTATGGGGTACAGAGATTCTCTTTGGGGTAATGGCAGCGTTCAGAAATCAAACGGATGAAGTGACCAAACTGAATTGGGAGTCCACTAAGCATCACTCACTGCATTGCTCACTTTAAAATGGTTCCTTGGGGGCTGGATCAATAATACAGCAGTTAGGGCATTTGCCTTGCACGTGGCCAACCTGGGTTCAATCCCTGGCATCCCATATGGTTCTCCAACTATTACCAGGAGTAATTACCGAGTGCAGAGCCAGGAGTAACCTCTGAGCATCACTGGATATGACCCAAAAACCAAAATAAATAAAATGGCTCCCTTTATGTGACTGTGTATTTTGCCTTAATTACAAATAATTTCCAGTTTAACTGTTTTTATTTTTTTAATAGATCATCGCTGTGGGCTGGAGCCATAGCACAGTGAGTAGAGCATTTTCCTTGCACCTGGCCAACCCGGGTTCGATTCCTCCACCCCTCTCGGAGAGCCCGGCAAGCTACCGAGAGTATCTTGCCCACATGGCAAAGTCTGGCAAGCTCTCCATGACGTATTTGATATGCCAAAAACAGTAGCAACAAGTCTCATAATTTGTTGTGAGACATTACTGGTTCCCGCTCCAGCAAATCGATGAACAATGGGAGGACAGTGCTACAGTGCAGATCACTGCTACATCTGCCTGGGCAGTAGGACGGGCTGGGGTATCATTTTTTTCTCTGTCTCTGCAGCGAGCAGATACTGTTTAGTAAACAAATTCATCTCTCCTACCATGAACTGTTCCCGCATTTCCCTCTGGGGACCCCTTCCCCCATCCTCTCTCAGCCCCTCGATGTCAGTTACATAAATCACTTGGCTGCTTGGCTCTCCCTTGGAACCCAAACAGTCCTGGCCCACACGGTCAGCCCCAGTGTCTGCGGCTCCTAAGCTAGTCCTTATTTAAGTGGATTTCAGGAGCTGGCGGAGAAATGTGTGCATTGGATTTTACAAATTCGAATGCCTAGCCCTTCACTGCACTCTGTACTTCCAGGCTTTGGTTAGAGTCAACATTCTTTTGTGGGACTGGACATATGGCTGGCCATGTGCAAGACCCTAGAGTTGATCCCCAGTACCACACACTCTACCCTCAACATCATCAGATGTGGCCCTGGGGGGCTGGACCCAAAACAAACAAGTTGTTTAGATTATCTTTTATAATGTTATGATTTCACAGGGACTGCAGTAATAGTACAATGGACAGGGTACTTGTCTTGCACACAGCCGACCTGGGTTCAATTTCCCAGCATCCCATATGATCCCCCGAGCATCGCCAGGAGTGATTCCTGAAGATCTCCGGATGTGACCCAAAAAGAAAAATAAATAAATAAAAATGTTATGATTTCACAGCATTCTGACTTGACTTTATGCCAATGGTCTGCTCATTCAAAAATAACCAGAATGGTATATATGAGGCTACGTATCTTTTTTTTCTGTATTTTTTTTGTGTGAAGCAAGATGGTTTTTAATTGAAATTTATTTCAAAAGATGAGAGGGAAGAGAAAGACAGAAGTTCAGCCTTCTCCAGAGAGAACACAGGCTTCTCCAGAGCGGAAATAGGAAAGCAAAGAAACATAGAGAAAAGCAAGCGGATACGTGTTCCAGGAAGAACACAGGCGTGAAGAGCAAGTCTTGGTCATACATATATTACCATAACTTTAAATACCACAATGTGATTTTATTATGAAATGAATCTATTTTTTAGAGTAAAAGTTTTTAATAATATCAAAAAGTATGAAAAAGAATATAATTATCACTCTGAATCTCTCCTCCAGGGGAAAAAGCTGCAAACATTTTGGTCTATTTCTTTGGAGTCCTTTTAATTTTTTTTCACAGTGTACATTGGTGTGGAGTCTTAGTTCTTCACAAAGTTACATAAATATCACATCACATTATATAAACATTTTTTGCATGTTGGTTTACTTAATTGTATAATGTACAAATAGCATTTACATACTATGTGCAATTTCCTATGGCCTGCAGGAGTTGGGGGTGAGGGGCGTGTCTCAGCCACACCCTCTGTTGCTCAGGGGACCTTGCCATGTGGGAAATGACACCCAGCTTGCAGGTCAGGTGCAAGTCAGATGTGCCACCACCAGGCCACATCCCTGGCCTTTTTTTTTCTTTTTTGCTTTTTGGGTCACACCTGGCGATGCACAGGGGTTACTCCTGGCTCATGCACTCAGGAATTACTCCTGGCAGTGCTCGGGGGACCATATGGGATGCTGGGAATCGAACCCAGGTAGGCCATGTTGGCTGCGTACAAGGCAAACGCCCTATCCGCAGTGCTATTGCTCCAGCCCCTATCCTAAAGTTTCTTAATGTCAACGGCTTGGATGAAGGTGGAAGATCTACATGAGTTTCTGTATGTCTGGAAAATAAATACACAGTGTGGCTCACAGCCCTAAGAATCTCCTGAAGAACATTTACTAAGTACAAAATCCAGGCCCTTTTCCCAACTAATGAAATTCAAACTGTGGAAGTAGATATGAGACTGTTTGTTTTGGGCAATGGTATTCTTTTTAAGATCTCCAGGTCTAGCCAGAGATTTTAGAACAACTGAGAACTGACACTGGTTCTTTTTTTTTCTTTTTGGGTCACACCCTGCAATGCACAGGGGTTCCTCCTGGCTCATGCACTCAGGAATTAATCCTGGTGGTGCTCGGGGAACCCTATGGGATGCTGGGAATCGAACCCGGGTCGACTGCGTGCAAGGCAAACGCCTACCCGCTGTGCTATCACTCCAGCCCCTGACACTGGTTCTTTTTATTTTTTTTTAAATTTTACTTTTATTTTTTGCATCACACGCAGCGATGCTCAGGGGTTACTCCTGGCCCTGCACTCAGGAATCACTCCTGGCGGTGCTCTGGGGACATATGGGATGTTGGGAATAGGACCCTGGTTGGCGACGTGCAAGGCAAACATTCTATCCACTGTGCTATCTCTCCAGCTCCTTGTTCTTTTTATTTTTATTTATTTATTTATTTATTTATTAGTGAAACATCACGAGGTACAGTTGTAGAGTTACAAACATTCATGCTTGGGTTTCAGTTATACAATGCTCGAGTACTCATCCTTCCACCAGTGCCCATCCTCCACCACCAATGATCCCAGTAGCTCTCCCCTACCCCCACCGCATCCCTCCCCACCCCACCTTGACTCTGCCCTGACACTGGTTCTTAAAGGAGGTCCTGAACTACCAGTGTTATTGAACCTGGGAACCTGTTAGAACCAAAAATTCTCAGGCATTACCCCAGACTTTCTGAATCAGAAATTGGGGTGGAGGGTGCCCCTAGCAATCTCATGTTTTAACCAAGTTTCTGGGTGATTGCAGTGCATGCTGAAGTTTGAGAGTCAGTGATATATGGGCAGGAAGAGGGTGGGGTTCACCTGCAGACAGTTAGAGTTACGTATAATGTATAAAAGTGTCCTACATGTCAGCAGAAATTATGTTCCCCCCATCTTATGAGAATCTCCCCTGCCAATTTTTTTTCACATGCTATCTTTGGCATTTTAAGAGGAAAAAAATTTGTCTTACTTAAGGTTGGACTTTTTTTATGTTTGTAGTTAACAAATCTTGCACCCTATGGTTCAGACTGATTTATTCCAGTCTGAAATAAGAATAGAAACAAGTAGTTGCAAGGGGGTAGCGCTTGCTGCATCGAACTTTATGAAGATCCACAGTACAAAACTATTCTTTTAGTCACCAATTTTCAGTGCAATAATATGAACTTGGGAGACCCCAGGGCTGAGATCTCCAAGCCTGCTTGGATCGGAACTGGGCCTCCTCCACCCAGATCCCCCACTTTCCAGTAGCTTTGCAGTCATACCCACAAACTGCCCCCTATGCCATGCAATCGCATCAACAGCCAAGATCCAGAGACTATAAAACAAAGCTCCCAGAAAAGAGCAACAATGGCAGAATCTCCTGCCCCTATGCCAGGCTGTCTTCACTGGGACCCTTCTGAGAGAGGGGGGTTGAGTTTCCCTCCCCACCCCAAGCAGAACCCCAGCAGCCAAAAACGTCCAGAGTCCAGCCACAGCCATGCTCAAGGCCACTCTGATCAAACAAGCCTCACGCATGAAGGAACCAGCAGAGGAACCCAGCTATGTGGGACCTGGAGCTGAGATCTCCAAGCCTGCTCAGACCGGGACTGGGTCTCCTCCACCCAAATCCCTCATTTTCCAGTAGCTTGGCAGTCACACCCACAAACTGCCCTCTGGTGCCATATAATCCCACCAATGGCCAAGATCCAGAGACTATAAAACAAAGCTCCTGGAAGCGACCTCTTATAGTCTAGCCCACCAATGTACCTAAAGCAGCACACTTGTGTTTGGTTTTAACATACTTGCTTGTATTCTCTTATATGCATTTTCTGGCCCTCTTGGAGAGCCCAGCAAGCTACCGAGAGTATCCCGCCCGCACAGCAGAACCTGGGAAGCTCCCCGTGGAGTATTTGATATGCCAAAAGCAGTAACAATAATGGGTCTCATTCTCCTGACCCTGAAAGAGCCTCCAATATGGCACCGTTGGGAAGGATGAGTAAGGAGAGGCTGCTAAAATCTCAGGGTTGGGATGAATGGAGATGTTACTGGTGCCCACTCGAGCAAATCGATGAACAATGAATACAGTGATACGGTGAGCATGAACTTATACCATGACCTTTGTTCATAGTCTGTTTTCTTTCTTTTTGGGGCACATCCAGCAATGCCAAGGTACTCCTGGCTCTGCATTCAGGAATTACTCCTGGAAGTGTTTGGGGGACAATATGAGATGCCAGGAATTGAACCCAGATTGGCCACGTGCAAGGCAAATGCCATACCCGCTGTGCTATCACTCCAGCAACATAGTCTGTTTTCATAATAAAAGAAAGATCTGTTTTCTGTGAGAAAACCTAAGGGAAGAGAAACTTCAAAGAAATTCTTCAAACTAAACAAGTTTGGATATTGAAAATAAGGAGAGTAAACACACACAGAAATGCGGTATCTATTTCCTGAAAATGTTAGCTGTTAAATGCAAGGGTCTGTAGTTGTGCATTTTCTTAAAAACAACTTGGCATATTCAGGGTGGTCCGTAAGTTTTAAATAATAACAATCTGCTTTCCAATCTGACCTCGTGCAGTTTCCTTTTTTTTTTTTTGCTATAACATCTTTAGATTTCTCCCAATGCTTAGTTTGCAGCTCATTCAAAAATAATAATAGTTTAAAATACACATATTTAGGGGGAAAGGCAAAATGAAATAACCATTTCTTCAATTGTAGACTCAACTAACAATCTTCTAAACAAAAGCTTTTTCTCACTTCAACATGCTAGGTAGTAATTCAGATTTTTGTTAATTTTACCTAAACTAGTAACTAGTTCTCCTTTTGTTATACAATGCTGCTGGAATTTTCTCAGGAGAAAATTCCAAAGCATTCAGCAACAGATTCCCCTCTGCTCCCCGCTGAAGGGCAGACAAGATGTTGATCAGCCACTCACCACAGGGAATACATTCCGGGGAAACTAGAGTAGATTGGGGAATGCATTTTTCTTTTTCTTCTTCCTTCCTTCCTCCCATCCTTCCTCCCTCCCTTCCTCCCTCCTTCCCTTCCTTCCCTCTTTTTCTCCTCCCTTCCTTCCTTCCTTCCTTCCTTCCTTCCTGCCTGCCTGCCTGCCTGCCTGCCTGCCTGCCTGCCTGCCTGCCTGCCTGCCTTTCTTCCTCTTCTTTCTTTTGCCATGTGCAGCAGTGCTCCAGATTTATTCCTAGCTCTGTGCTCAGAGATCTCTCCTTGTGAGGCTCATGTCCACATGGGATGCCAGAGATCAAACCCAGGTTGTCCACATGCAAGACACTACCTGCTAGACTGTCAGATTAAAGACCATGAAAAACTTTGTGAAGAGAGATATGCAGAGTGGACTAATAGGGAAATAGAACATATGGGCCCTGCTCGCTCTCATGCAGACTTCCTTTAGATCATTGCACACCCCACACTTACAGTCGGTATGGGGTATGCAATGATCTAAAGGAGGTAGGGCATTTGTCTTGCTTGTGGACAACCTGGGTTTGATCTCTGGCATCCCATATGGACGTGAGCCTCACCAGGAAACATCTATCAATGTTGCTATTGTCATTACTGATGTCCCTGCTTCCAATCTCTTTCATATGGCTTTTCTGGCCAAACGGAGAGCAGGTGAGGGTTTCTATCCTTAAAGAAGGATGAATTGGCAAATCTGCCCAAGATCTTAAGTGGCGACTAGTGTCTAGCGGGGAAAGTCAAACTAAATGGAGGCTTGAGATACCCTGACAGACCATAAAATAGAGAAGTCAGGCAGAAACTTTCTGAGGAGACTTGGAAAGCGTTCAGCCTTGAGCAGAGAGCTATACAATGAGAGGTGAGGCAGAACTTTCCCTAGGAGACTTGGAAAGCATTTAGCTTAGCGCAGAGAGCTCTCCAATGAAGAGATGAGGCAGAAGCTCCTTGAGAGGCTCGGAAAGTGTTTAGCCTTGAGCAGAGACCTCCTTCCAGACCAAGCGTAGATTTGCATGGCTAACAGGCCCTTCTGGCCTTTCCTCACGGAGGCTCCCACGACTAAACAGTAGTACGGAGTACGACAAGCAGGGCCTAGCTGGGCGGTGACAGGAAGTCCCCCGTTACCTCCTTCTGGCCACAGAAAGGAAGTAGGCGTGGCCAGGGGGAGAACAAGAGGGGTTGCAGGTGGGTGATGATCTGAGAGGCCCAAGGTACCAAGTAGCATAAGCACCTCTCTAGAATTCATAAGTACCCAGTGGTACACATGGAAAAGTGAAGGATGTGGAGCAGCACTGACTCCATCACCTGGTCAGAGGAACCAAGGTAAGCTGGATGCTGAATTTCATGGTAGTTCATTTTATATGAGAAGGAAACCAACACTTGAGGCTGGCACCAATATATTCATGATACCATAACTTGCCTGCTCTAAAATGTTATTAATGATCCATGCTGCAAATTTAAATAAGAGATTTTATAACTCACCTTTAATATGGATATGATTCTGGAAATCTTAAATTTATATATCATAACATACACTGTACACTGTCCTCCCGTTGTTCATCTATTCGGTCGAGCGGGCCCAGTAACGTCTCCATTTTGAGACTTGTTGTTACTGTGTTTGGCATATTGAATATAACATATTATTTAAAAATCTTAAATGTATGTATCATTGTAAAAAAGTATCAAAACTGACTAAGTGGTATTTATATTTAATGGTAATACCATTTAGTAAACCAGCCTGACTGATTTTTAACAAATATGAATTAGCTGTACTTTCTTTGGCTGTCAAATGGAGTAATTGTTGAACACCTCATGTTGGTGAAGCAACTTAATGAGAGGCTGTGTGAAAATTAGAACATACGACAAACATTATTTTCTCAATGAGTGGACGGTACCCTCCACAACTATTTGATACTTGTCTTGAGTGATGTTAATTAGCCTCAGTGGGGGCTGGAGAGATAGCACAGTGGGGAGGGCGTTTGCCTTTCACTTGGCCGACCCGGGTTCGATTCCCAGCATCCCAGATGGTCCCCTGAGAACCGCCAGGGGTAATTCCTGAGTGCAGAGCCAGGAGGAACCCCTGTGCATGGACAGGTGTGACCCAAAAAGCAAAAAAAAAAAAAATTAGCCTCAGTGACTCTTTCCTTTCTGGCAGAATCAATCACCTCCTTATTTTCTTTTTAAGATATGAGATATATCTTGGATACACAAAACTAGAGATGTTCTATTTGACACTAACACTAATTACAAGGCACGATTTGACCCTGAGCACTAATCACTAAGCACTATTTCTACTCTTCCTATACCCTCAGACACTCAACCTGAATACTGAAACACTCTGCAAGCTTTCTCATAAGATAACGAACGTTCATCTTACTCTCTGCACTGTTAGGCCTGGGTCCCTTTTAGAATTCACTTCAATACCTCAAACATGCTTTTAGAAATAAGACAGGAAATGGGCCTGCACCTTTATTAATAGTATCTATTAAGACCTTTCTTCATTTTTTTTCAGAGCACTTTCACATGTTATGTTGTTTTGCTCCCTAATTGTGAGGCAGAGCTGGCATTATGATCATTTCCAGTTTCTTTTCTTTTTCAAAAACATTTTTTTAGCCCCAGAACTTAGCTAAGATATTAATGTATTTGACTCCAGTCTTATTACTCACAAACAAATACTTTTCATTATTTGGGAAGGAATTATTTGAGCCACATGCATTCAGCTGTGCTCAAGGTCTATTCCTGGCTCTGTGCTCAAAAGTGACCCCGGTACTGCTCAGGGGACCATTTGTGGAGCCAGAGATTCCAACCAAGGTTAGGGAGACGCAGAGCAAGTGTACTAACCCCTGTGTTATCTCTGTCTCTCTCCCACATACTAATATGTAGAGGAACATATATATATATGTATGAACTATACATATATACATATATGTGTATGTATATATACACATATATAATATTTATACATATATTAGGCTACCAAATGTAATCTGCCCACACGGCAGAGTCTGGCAAACTCCCTGTGGCATACCCAATATGCCAAATACCAGTAACAGTAATGGGTCTCATTCTCCTAACCCTGAAAAAGCTTTGAATCGCTAGACTAGGACGAAGGAGACGTTACTGGGGCCTGCTCAAGGCAATCGACGAACTACAGGATGGTCGTGATCATGATCGTAATATTAAGAACAGTGAGTTTCAGGAAATGTCTGTTCCAATATAGTAACAAGGTGGAGATGAAGAAATATACAAGATTCTACATGATTTGAACTTTTACCTTGAACATCGAATCAGAATTAAATACCTATTGTATTTAACTCAGAAATGACTAGAAAACTCTGTCTCTGTCTTTGCCCAGGCTCTTAAGTTTTCCATTTGTGGATTATTACTACCTCATCCTAAAACAGTAGTTTTGTCTCTGTATTTGTGCTGAGGGTATCAACCACACTCCTGATTGTGATTCCAGCTCAGAGTATTTTCCGTGGAGGGGTAGGAGGTACAGCCGGTGCATGAGGAACTCCGGAGTAACTTCTGAGTTTTAGGGAAACTTCCTTGATTACTTTGGTGTATCCACAGTTTTCTAAATTAATTCAGCCCACAGAATTCAGGCTATAGTCTACTTTGTTAGACTAGCAATTATTATTTCCTTTTCCTTTTTTGGACTCTGGCCTTTAGATGTATCATTGCATTTTGGGCAATGTCAAACTCTCCCTAGTATATTTTCACTCAGCACATTTTTATTTTAATATAGAAGTTACATTTTAATCTCAAATACGAAGCTCAAAATGGGTTCTTAAGTATTCCTCTATCAGCCTTCACAAAAGTTGTTCTCATCTGAAATATCACCAAAACAGCATGATAATGACTGAAAATACAGTCAGTATCATGTGTGATATTATGGTGTGATAATTCTAATTTATCTTGTTCAAATAGCTCTTTTAACTATACTGTCAGACTATGAGTCTGTTCTGTTCACTAGTCTGTTCATCATCTGTGAAAATCGTAACTTTAGATATAGTGGCAAACACAGTTTAAATGATAAATTATTATTTGTGTGTTTAAAAGTTTACATTGAGGGACCAGATAGATTGTACAGCTAGATGGGTGCTTACTTTATGTGCAGCTGACCTGAGTTCAATCCCAGGTACCAGGATGGTCCCCTGAGCAATTCCAGGAGTGATCCCTGAGCACGGAGCCAGGAGTAAGCCCTGATCTCTGCCAAGTATGACCCCGAAAGTAAAAAAAATTAAATAGTAAAAAAATAAACATCTTATGAGAAATTTCATGTGTGTGCTATATGAAAACATGTATGCTAAATCTGAGAGTCCCAATTGTTTCAAATCCTTGCCAACAACAAATATTGTCAATCACTTATTTTCACTATTCTGGTGATTTCATAGTGGTATCACCTTATAGACTGAATTTGCATTGTCAATAATTGTGTCGAGTAAATGTTCATTGACTTTTTCAATTGTCACTTTTTGTAAAATGACTGCTCAGGGTTTTTTTTTTGATATTTTCTGTTCAGTTGTTTTTCCCTATTTATTTCCCAAAGTTCTCTATGTATTAGAATACAATTCCTTATCTGATATACTATTACAGAAATATTTTGTCCTGTGTGGTTATGACTTTTTTTTTTTTTGCTTTTTGGGTCACACCCAGCAATGCACAGGGATCACTCCTGGCTCTGCACTCAGGAGTCACTCCTGGTGGTGCTCAGGGAACCACATGGGATGCTGGGAATTGAACCTGGGTCAGCCGTGTGCAAGGCAAACGTCCTACCCGCTGTGCTATATCACTCCAGCCCCTGGTTATGACTTTTAAATGAAATTTTTGGTTTGGTTTTGGATCATACCTAGTAGTGATTGGGGGCTACTCCTGGCTCCGTGCTCAAGGGTGGAGGTGCTTGGAAACCATGCAGTACTAGGGATGAACTTGACCCTATGTATGCAAAACATGTGTTTCAGTTCTTTGAGCCATTTCTCTGTCTCCAACATTCTTTATTTTTAATTTTTTGCTCCAACAGGCAGTTCTCAGGGCTTACTCCCAGGTCTGTGCTCAAGGATCCCTCCTTGTGGTGCTTGGGAGACCATCTGGGGTCTGGGATTGAACCAGGGTTGGCTGTGTACAAGGAAAGTGCCTCACTGCATGCAGTCTCTCTGCTTCCTGACCCACTGAAATGGATCTAAATAAATTTTGGATCCAATTTATCATTTTACATTAATCTATGATTTTTTAAAATGTCATTTTAAAAAGGTTTTTCAGAAAGACGTTCTAGGGAGTTGTATTGAATTAATGTTGATTAATAGGAAATGAACACCCAAGGGCAGTAGACACAAGGGCCAGGAATATTGCCCCATAGTTGGAAGCTTGTCTCATGAGCTGGGGGAGAAGGCAGCTGGGATAGAGAAGAGATCACTAAGACAATGATGGTTGGAGGAATCATTCGGGATGGGAGATGTGTGCTGAAAGTAGATAAAGGACCAAACATGATAATCTCTCAGTATCTGTATTGCAAACCATAATGCCACAAAGTAGAAGAGAGTATGGGGAAAATTGTTTGCCATGGAGGCAGGGGGAGGGCTGGAAGAGGGGGGGCATACTGGGGACATTGGTGGTGGAGAATGTGCACTGGTAGAGGGATGGGTGTTTGATCATTGTTTGATTGAAACTCAAACATGAAAGCTTGTAACTGGATCTAATGGTGATTCAATAAAAACCAAAAGTCACATTAAAGACAAAGTTCTAATTGCACTTATAATTAAACATATATGTATCTGTGTTCATGTAAGTATACATATAATGAATAAATAAACCAAAAGTATTTTTATTCTTTAAAATAGTTTGAAATTCACTAACTGTATGTTACAAAATCATACCCATCACCAAAGTGAAATTCACTAGAGCTCCAAAAACAGTAGTTTCCTTGTTTCTTCTATTATTATTTTATATTAGTATGATAAAGTTGTCATGATTAAAGCATACATAGTGTATATAATACTAACTTTACATAATTACTAATTAACATTAATGCTTTATTTAGATTTCTTTAGATTTTAACCTGTGTTCTTTATCCAAATCAGGATTCTATCTAGACATCACATTGCATTTAGTCATCATGTCTCTTTAGTATGCAGTCCTTTATTGTGACAGTTTCTCAGACTTATTTGTTTGATTTTTGGGTGACCTTAAAAAATTTGAGGAATATTACAAATTGAATATTCAATTTGTACCTCTCCTAATTAGACTGGGGGTAGGAGTTTTGAGAGGAGGGCTACAGAGTGAAAGTGAAAGTTTCATCACTTCATATTGAGTTCCTTAAGGTTTCAATTTTTTAATGTTGACAATAAATTTGATTATCTGATGAGGTAGGATTTTTTTTGACTTTTCGAGTAGTGTAGTTACTCTTCACCTCCTATTTTTCCTACACTCTTTGGCAGGAGGTCATAATGAACCCTCCATAAGCAAGTGATGGAAGTGATGTTCTATATTCTTGAGGGGAGACTACCCATACAGATTATTTCTGTAAATTTCCTACTCAATCTTGTTTATTTATTCAACAACTCATATTATATATAATAATCGTAGATGTTTAATGTTCTGGCTATAATCCATTACTCTGTTATCAATTTTGCATCCCCAAATTGTTCTTGTTTGGGCCATTGAGCACTCAGTGAGTTCTGTGCCATTTCCTATACTTCCATTATTGTGTATGTGTGTGTGTGTGTGTGTGTGTGTGTATTAATACATCCTGCTATTTGGAACTACAATCTGATTTAGGCTCATCTTGCATATTTTTTTTGTGCCACCTCTAGATTCAGCCATTTCTCAGAGTTCCAATTCACTTCATGGAAAATGATATTAAAAACAAGATAGTTTTTTTTGGGTCACACCCGGTGATGCACAGGGTTTACTCCTGCCTCATGCACTCAGGAATTACTTCTGGTGGTGCTCGGGGGACCATATGGGATGCTGGGAATCGAACCCGGGTTGGCTGCATGCAAGGCAAATGCTCTACCCACTGTGCTATCGCTCCAGGCCCAAAACCAAGATCTTTGAATTGCTACCGGGGACTAGAATATTGAAACTTTGAAATTTTTAGGATAGAGGCAGAATGTCCAGGCTGTCTTCACTGAGGTACTTTGGAGGGGGGCAGGTTGAGTTTTCCTCCTTGCCCCAAGCAGAACCCCGGCAGCCAAAAACCTCCAGAACCCAACCGCTGCCATGCTCAAGTTCACTCTCCACACGTTTGGTTGAGCGTCACCCAAGAGGGAACCAGCAGAAAACCCAGGTATGTGGAACCAGTGACTGAGATCTCCTAGCCCACTGGGATTGGGACTGGGCCTCTTTTCCCCAGCTCCCCACTTTTCCAGTAGCTTGGCAGTCACATCCACAAACTGCTCCCAGCACCATGTAATCTCATCAATGGTCAAGATCCAGAGACTATAAACTAAAGCTCCTGGAGGAGAATGATGCAGAATTTCCTGGACCATGCAGTTGCATTTGCAGCTGCATGACCTCTTATACTTTAGCCCACTTATGTACCAAAAGTAGCACACATTTGTTTGGTTTTAACATACTTGCTTGCATTCTCTCATATATGGGTTTAAATGGCTCAGAATGAAATACAACAACCTTCACACACTTCCCCCTTATTGTAGTGGGAAGGTGTTTGGTGGTGGGATTGGTATTTAAATATTATCTGTAATGAGCTATTGTGAACTACTTTATGAAAATAAAATATATGCAAGGTGCTTTAATAGTTCTTTATGCAAGACCATCTGTGTGGGCAATTTATCAATAAAGAAATTACCAGCAGCACTCTCCTGGCAACCACTACATGATTTTAAGTATTTAAGGTTGAGGACCTTAAATAGGATTAGATTGGACCTTTTGCTCTGTAGAAAAGTATGACATTTCAACTTTTAAAGTATGACATATCAACTTTCTTTGATAATTGGAGTGCACAGAAGTATTTGCTTCCAAAAGTGTTGATAAACTTTTGTTCTACTTGTGAAAAGCCTGAGAGGTAGCAGGACCAAAAATGAGCACCCAGTGGGTGCTCTCTAGCACCTTAAGACATAGGGGGTCTTGGGCATATTAAAAGTCTCCAGACCAGTTCAACTCCAGGACAACATAATTATAGAGAACAAGACACTTTGGTCCACATAGTCTGGGAGAGGATGACCTGAGACTAAGAACTCTTTTCCATGTTTTCCTGGAGAATACATAACCCTTGAGTTCATTTCTGTTTCTCCCTGTTAATTCCAAACAGCATTTTCATTCCGTTTTGAAAAATGAAAACCAGAGAGTCTAATTTTTAAGAGTGTGTCTGTACATTTTGCTTTCAGTGTCATCAATATCCTATTTTTCTTAAGGTGTTTTTTTAAAAGTGTATTAATAAACTTTTAACCACAGATAAATGTGAGTGCTAAGTTTTCCTGTGCCTAGCTGACTTTAAGAAGTCCTGTACTGGGGCTGGAGCAATAGCAAAGTGGGTAGGGTGTTTTCCTTACATGCAGCCAACCCTGGTTTGATTCCCATCATCCCATATGGTCCCCTGAGCACGGCCAGGAGTAATTCCCGAGTGCAGAGCCAGGAGTATCACCTGTGCATTGCCAGGTATGACCCAAAAGGGAAAAAAAAGTCCTGTACCTGGAACAACAAGCTCTATTTGAGTAATGTTCTGCTTATTTAATGCTGCATAAGATTTACCCCCAATTGAGATGGATCAAACAACTGTTTTATTTTGTTTATCTTTTATTTTTGAAGTATTTTAAGTGATGATTTTAAAGACAGTATCTTTAGATTACAGGTTAATGTATACCTAAAAATATTCAGAATGGAGAAACACAGAATCACTAAAATCTAAATTATTACTGGGTAAAGAAAACAGGAAGCTTAGTATCTATATTGCAAACCATAATGCCCCAAAGTAAAGAGAGTATGGGGGAAATTGTCTGCCATGGAGGCAGGGGGAGGGTTGGAAAGGGGGGTTTTATTGGGGGCATTGGTGGTGGGGAATGTGCACTGGTGGAGGGAGGGGTGTTTGATCACTGCATGATAGAAACTCAAACCTAAGAGCTTGTAACTGTACCTCATGGTGATTAAATAAAATAATAAAAATAAGAAAGCAGGAAGATTGAAAATATATCCTAAAATAATCTTTGGACCTGGGAGATAGTATAGTGGGTAGGATGCTTGTCTTTCTAATTTCAGCACCACATATGATCCCTGCTAGGAGTGATCCTGATTGCAGAGGCAGAAATAAGCCCTGAGCACTGACAGGTGTTGCCCAACACCCCTAATAACCCCCTCCTCAAATATACACCTGCTAATTACCATTACACTTCCTCAAATATTTGAATATGCAAATTAAACACGGAATAGTTAGAAGTGAGGTGAGTAATTAAACTTTTCACACAACAGAGGCAACTGTGGGCAGAGAAACTGTGGGAGCAGGTTAAAGAAAACCTAAATCCTCTCTCGTGTTCTTTGTGATGAAGGAGGCTGATAGGGACCCAGAGACCCTGTGACAGAGATAATCCCTCCCTCTCTCCCTCATTCTCTCCCTCCCTTCCTGTCTTCCTTTCTACCTTCCCTCCTTTCCCAAAGTTAACCTTTCTAGTGCTCAGAAATATTAGGAAGTAGATTAATAGGCAGACAGAAAAATTTTATATTGAGTATTGGACAACAGCATTATGGCCAGTAGAGGGCATCAAGGAATTTCCATAAATGCAATTTTTGATAAGGGATAAACAAGTGTTTTAAGTTCCAGGGTAATTTCAGCCAAAGCCATCTTTACTGAAATAAATCCATGATGTAAATGTTTTTGAATTATCCTGGTTATACTACTGAGTGATAATTTTAGGTTGTAATCAGATAAAAATGATTTACTTGTGCATTTTAGATTGTCATTTGATCTTACGGCAAAATAAAAATCGTTGTGTTTTGACTTAAAAAAAATAAAGTCTTAGATTCCAAAATAAATAGGATGATTTATGAATTAAAATATGTGCAGGAGATTTTAAATGACTCTATTTTTAATGTTTCTGAGAAAGCTCACTTTGTTTCAAGTCATGTGATTAAAAGTTGCAGTTTCTAAGAACCTTCAATGACATTAAGTGACACCATTGTACATAAGCCTTATAGTCCTTCCTTTCTTCCTTAATTTTAGGTTGTGGGAGTTTGAGGAAATATTCAAAGCATTTTCTTATTATATCATCACCTGACGAGTCTCTAGCCATTTAGCAACAGCCATTAGGAGCGCTTAGGTGCATTCTACCTGTAAACCACCGGAGGGCTCCCTTGATCAAATCAGAACTGGAATGAAAAGTTCTATGCAGTTTCTGAACATTGTGAGTCTTATATTTCAGCATCATTGATCAAAATAGGCCCTTTGTTACATTGCATTATGTCATGCTACTTTGGATGTTTTCTGGTTTCACTTCCCAAGCTCTCTATTCCCTCTACTTTTGACTTTGTAGTTCACCAAAATACCCTTTCGGAGTATTAAATCTTAAATGCCCATACAATTTGAGGATTAAATAAAAAAGTATTTAAAAAATTCTGATGTTTATTTAAGTTATCATTTTGGATCTACAAATCAGTACTCACTCCCGGGTGATCTGCCCTCAGGGCCCAGTGTTCAGTGAATTCAAATGTCAGCCCCCAGGGGCTGGGGGCCTTGGAATTTGCAGGGATGAAATCCACTTCGTTCTGTGCCCCATACTCAGGAGTAAATAATTTTACTCTTCTACAGATGAAAAAAGTGAGATTTTGAGCGATTAAAAACAGGTTTTTAACACAACTCAGTAATTTTGAAATGGATATTTATTTTATTATTTTTGGGGGGAGCCTCACCAAGTGATGCTCAGGGCTTAGTCCTGGTGCTATGCTCAAAGATAACACCTGGCAGGGCTAGAGGAACCATATGGGATGCCGAGGATTGAACCTGGGTCAGCTGCATCCAAAGCAAGCGTCTGCCCTGCTGTACTTTCACTCTGTCCCGATATTTAATTTTAGATGGCTTTATTCCTGGGTATGGTTTTTATTTTTTAATCAACCAGTGTATATCTCGTCTTATTATTTGGAAGTAACTTGTTGCACTATGATTAGGCCTCGGTATATTTTAAGATTTTACAGGTGAAAAAAATTGGTTGTCTAGTTTTCCATTAGCAAAAGTGCTTTTGTTTTTCTCTCTGTCTCCAGTTCTCATTATAGCTTTTGTCTCATTAGCACAGGCCCTTTCCAAGAGTCTGTGCTAATGACTGTGGACCCTGGGTTACTACTTTTAAAATCTACAGGGCCAAGCCTTTGTTCCAGAACTTTGCTTGGTTACAAGCCTACTTCTGTTATGGTGCTCTCTAGTTAGGAGCCTCCTTGGAACAGCATGGAAGGGCTGCGTGGGGAAAATTCTCTGTGTTCTTGAGGTTGCTCTCTCCAAGGAGACAGAGAAATAATAGTGGTTGCTGAGCTAGGGTTGTTGGTTCAAGTGGCCGCTGGAGCAATGTAAACAGCAGAAGCATCCTGATAACTGATGATTATCAAAAGAGTGAAGACTTCAGTAAACAAACTTCCCTTATCACACTCCATTCTTGGGGAACAGCCAATAAAGTTCAACAACCAAGAACAAGTTTTGTAAGATTCAAGGGGTCTTGGGATGTTAAATCTCAATCTTCAGCAGCATTTTGCAAAATGCATTAAAAAATGACCAAAATAACAAAAGTCACATATTTACATGCCTTCACGCATAGGTCTACAGAATTAAAATTCTTGGTCTTTCTTGTCAGGCATGACTTGTGTCCTCACATGGGGCTGACCTGAGGTTTGGGGATTTTACAAGGACACATAGAGCTGAGAATTCTTCTCCCTGGAGAACAATGTTTTCCTTTTCCCATTTACTTTTTATTTCTTTTGTTCTTTTAATTTTCTGTTAAATAAAAAAGAAAAAGTGTTCAAGTATTTATATGCCTTCAGGGCATAGGTTAAATTCTTATGATGGTTTTCTCTTTAGTGATATCTGAAGTAGATCTAAAGATCTGGTGTAGTATTTTGCTTTTTGCATGGTGTCAAAAATGGAGCAGAAGCTCTCACATGTGCATGGTAAATGCTCTATCACTGAGCTATATTCCACTCTAAAATCTGGATTTTGTGAGGATAAAAAAAAAGGATTAGTTGAGAAGAAATGAAGCTATGGGGCAAGTCACGCACATTTGTAGAATAGTTAGCATAAGAATTAACAAATAGGGGCCAGATCTATAATGCAGTGGGTAGGGCACCTGTCTTATATGTAGCTGACTCAGGTTCTATTCCTGGCACACATGTGGTCCCCTGAGCACTCACAGGAGTGATCCCTGAGCTCAGAGCCCTGTACACCTTCAGATACGGCCCAGAAAATGAAAAAAATTAAAAAATTAAACAATCATTAAAAGTTATTTGAAATGTACTAACACACAATTTAACTTGGGCCAGTATTAAATATTAACCCTGCTGTTCTGTACTATAGGCAAAGACCTGAAAGCCTAGAAGAGGAGGTTTCAGATGAGAGATCAGGCTCTCCCCTGGACCGTGGTTTCTAAATTGTTATGACTTCACTTTCATGTATCTGCCTAAAGTTCCCAGTGTGGGACTCTCCCATCCCTACTCTTCCCCAGTTTGCTCAAAGATCACCTCAGACTGGGCCCGGAGACTGGGCACAGTGTGTAGGGCATTTGTCTTGCATGTGACCTATCCTGATTTGATCCCCAGCACCCCATATGGTCTCTCGAGCCCTCTAGGAGTGATCTCTGAGCACAGAGCCAGGAGTAAGTCCTGAGCACTGCCAGATGTGGCCCCCAAACAAACAAACAAGCAAACACCTCAGATTTTCTGCTTCAGTCCTGTAAGGGTTCAGTCTGTAAGTTTATATTGTCCTTACACTTTTATCCAGTTCTTAGTTGCTACTGCTCAGATGTGAAATGTGGGAACTGCATGAGATTTTATCCTCTAGCAAGTGTCCCTTCATATAACTTGGATTGAAGAACCAAACTGAACAAACGCTGGTGATTCTGTGTCATATAGAGGGTGGTCCTTAGCCCCCAAACATGAACATCACATGAAAACTTTTTAGAAATGGATGATCTCAGGTCTTATATCACCCCTCCCAGATTGAAAGTAGGAGAAATATTGCCCTTTCACATAACATAGGTTTAATCTTATTGAAATGACCTCTGTTCAGTTACACTGAAATCTGCTTAGGTAGAAATCAAAATATTGTCTAAGTTTACCACCAACTAAGACCTAAGCATAATCCCTGGCAGATACCAGGTGCTCAGTAAATGTTTGTTGAATGATAAATTAATAATTATCTGCAAGAGTAAGAGGTGTTTGCTTAACCAAGTTGTTAAGTAACCAATGTGTTTAGAAAGGCTCAGTGAGAGAGTAGTGCTAATAGTGGAGAGAAATGAGGTGTGTAATTAACACCTCTGATCCTATTGTTGTTTTCTAGAAGAGATTTTCTGCCCAGTTGATTATGATTAAGCAAGTGTAGACATTGCCAAGGTAGGAAACGGATTGATCTATTTGGCAAAGAAGGTTATATTGCTCTATTCTATTTATATCCTCAAATTGTGAGATCTATGTCTGCTATTGAATATATTACATGTTTCTTTACTCGCTTTCATTTTAAATGGGGTTTCTCTCTTTATAGTGTTATCTGTTCTTCACTATTATCTCTGAACTTTCTCTAATATTTTTCTGCCTTTTCCTTCTCACTCTTCCCTCTAGTCTAGTGACCTCATATCATATCCCGCCTCAAATTTTCAGTGAATCTCATTCTCCTTTATCTCCCACAATTTTTTTTTTGTGCTCACCCAGCACACTGGACCTATCTCTTTTTATGTAATATATCACATCTGTTGGAATTGTATACTTGTATACTTGGGTTGTCTTCCAATAGAACGTATTTCTATAACATGTTTCATTCATCATATATTGTGTTGCAAGGTTTGAGATACAGATGTTGAATAAATATTTGCTAATTAAATTGACTTTATCTTTAAAATATTATTTAGTAGGTGAAATTTTGATCTCCTTGATTGATTTGGGTCATTTTTGCCTTTTTTTAATTGAGAAAGGGCTTATCTCACTGGAAATATTCTCATTTTATTTATTGAAGTAAATCAAGAACATTTAAAAATAAGTTAGAGGAGATGATTGTGACTCTTAGGATGTCTGTTAATGGGTAGGCTAAGACTGGCTGAGTATGTCATGGTTGTTAATGTTATGACTCTACTCTTCAAAGCTAGAACTGGCAAAGTCTGATCCCTTATACCCTTTAAAAAGACCTGTTAGTATTGCCATGAACTGGATATTTTGCTTCTTCCCAAATTTGTATGTCAAAATCTTTCTTCACAATGTAATGGAATTAGGTGGCAGGACTTTTGGGTGGCTATTAGAATTAGATAAATTAAGAGTCATGAGAGTGAATCCTTCTTAAATGCAGTTACCTCCAGGAGTGGTGGCTAATTGTATTGGTAACTGTTGTGATAATAAAGATAGGAATCTTAGCTTAGCTAAATCTCAAAGATCTGGAGCATGGTTTGCAAATCAGAAAATTGTCTGTGATGATAAGAGGCAGCTTTTAGGTGACATTGTTAGTCCCGCAGTTGAGATTATTTTTTCGTTTTTGGGTCACACTCGGCCCTCCCAGGGAGATTGGGGCATCCAGGAGGATGTTCTGAAACTGCATGAACTGCATGCATTTAACCAGGACCAGTGGGAAGCTTCTGCTATCATCATCAACAATTTTTAAAAAATATTTAATGATTTTTTTTGTTTTTGTTTTGGGGCCATACTCAGTGGTGCTCAGGGCTTACTCCTGGCTCTGTGCTCAGTAGATCACTCCTGGTGGGCTTGGGGACCATATGGGGTGCTAGAGATTGAACCTGGGTTGACTGCATGCAAGGCAAGTGCCCTACCCTACCCACTGTACTATCACTTCAGCCTCTGATCATTCACATTTTTTTTTATTAAGACACCATGATTTACCTTATTCATAGTTGTGGTTTGTTTTTGTTTGTTTTGGGGAAATGCCTGGTGATGCTCAAGGCTTACTCCTGGCTCTGCACCCAGAAATTACTCAGGTAGTGCTCAGGGGACCATATGGGATACCAGGGAATGAAGCAGGTTGACAGCATGCAAGGCAAGCCTTCTCCACTGTACTCTCTTTCCAGCATATTTTAGGCATACTATGGCCCCCCAAAAAAAACCAGTTCCCGGAAGAGATCAGTGCAGTCTTCTGCCCCCGCGCCTGAACTGTCCTCGCCGCCGGGACCCCTTG
>JAOXYA010495153.1:0-15016 GCA_028565675.1 Sorex palustris | reverse complement strand
TCGAACTCGGGTCGGCCATGTTGGCTGCGTGCAAGGCAAACGCCCTACCGCTGTGCTATCGCAGCCGGCCAAGAAATGCTGGGAATCGAACCCGGGTCGCCCGCATGCAAGTTAAACGCCCTACCCGCTGGGAA
The DNA here is from genome assembly GCA_028565675.1 of Sorex palustris. Taxonomy (NCBI): domain Eukaryota; kingdom Metazoa; phylum Chordata; class Mammalia; order Eulipotyphla; family Soricidae; genus Sorex; species Sorex palustris. Next base: position 14,882 of record JAOXYA010495153.1, on the reverse strand, counting down.
CAGAATTTCAACGCGATTCACAAAACGTTTCGGAAGCTTCAGGGATGGGGGCAGAGGCTCCGTGGGCAGGAACCAGAGCGGACGCTCCTTCACAGCCGAGAAGCATCGCCGTGCACCCAGCCAGGAGCCCCGGCTGCGGCCCAAACTCCAGGGCACCTCCAGCCGGGACCAAAAAAAAAAGAAAGAAAGAAAATTTTTTTAAACTACAAAAGGTTCCGGGCCGATTTGAGATCCGGCAATTACTCACCGGAGCCCTCCCGCCGCTACCTGATAAGACACACGAATGAGGGGCCAGGGGACAGTCCGGCAGTTGGGGAACAGCCTCTCGCAGACCTGACCAGGACCTGACCGGCACAGCTGGGTGCAGCCACCAAGACCCCCGGGCAGCACCCACCCCAGGCCCTGCCGGAACCACCAGCCCAGCTGGCTGACAACCGCCCTGGGCTCCGGTCTCCTGAGCACTGGCCAGACAGTCCCCGAAGACAATGGGCACCTAGAAACCCCTGATCTAGAAGCTCGGCCCCTGCAGCCGACTAGCCAGGCTCCCCCTGAGCCACACAGGATGGGACCCCGGCACCGCGACCCCGAGCACAGGCCACGGGAGGAGGCCCCGGTCAGCGCAGGGTGCGAGTCAAACAAACAGAAACGCCCTTGGTGTGCAGTACACAGCGGCACGTGGGGTGCCGACGGAGCCAGGGGCCAAGCAGACATTCTGCTCGAACCCTCGCAGCCACTCAGCGGAATGAGGGCCAGGGCGGCAGTCCGGCGGGCAGCCCACAGGGTCCCCCGAGCCGCCCAGGACTAATTCCTGAGCGCAGAGCCAGGAGTGACCCCTGCGCATGCCCAGATGTGGCCCAACGACCAAGAGTTTAAGAAAGATGAAGGAAAAGGGAGGAGTAAGAGGCCACCAGGAGGCTGGTGACGAGCGGGGAGGAGGGGCTGGGGGGGAGAGCAGAGATGCAGCACAGCCGGCCGACTGCCAGCCCTGAGACTCCCGAGCACTTTCCTTCCCAGGGCAGCTGCAGCAGAGGGGATGGCTCAGGAAAAGCCCCGGGGACCGGGGAGGGCGCTTGCCTGGCACCCGCCGACCAGGGCTCAAGTCTTGGCGTACCACAGGGTCCCCCAAGCCCCCCAGGAGTGACCCGGAACGCAGAGCCAAGGGGGCCCTGAGCACCCCTGCCCCCACCCGCACCCAAAGACAGTCCCAACAGCTCCTCCCAGGGCAGCGCGGGAGAGAGGGGCACCCCCGCCAACTTCCTGGATGAGGCGGCTGAGTCCAGAGGAAAGGGCCTTAGTACAGGGACTACCAGCACCTGCAGGCCCCTTAGGTAAGCCTGGGGGCCCCCAGAAGTCTCCGCTTCTGTAAAGTGTGTGGGTCGGCAGCACCCCTGCACTCTCCTGCACGGAGCAGAGACAGAACGGAAGGGGGTTCGGACCCCCACACAGAACCAGCCAGGCTTCACTCACCCACCCTGACTGGACCCGGCCAGGCCAGGAAAGGGTTTTCCTGGGAATCGGCTGCGTGATTCCTGCCAACTCCACACTAACACAACCAGCGAGGCGCTCGCCCCGACAGACCCTCCTGATACCTCACACACTTTCCGTTTCCTGCTCGCCAGGGCCACGGCGTGGCTGCGATCACCCCACTGAGCAGACGCAGGGACGGAAGCACCGGGCCGCCGGAGCCTCCCCAGCCACTGTGCCGCCCCAGGCTCTGTGGGACGACCCTGTGGTCTCTGCAGCCGGGGCCCGCAGGGACCCGGGCAGGCAGCAAAGGCGCCCGCACCCGAGGGGAAGCCCTATGCGCATGCCCCGCCAACGGGTTGGCCTCGGGCGGCCAGAGCATGGGCAGCACAGCGGCGGGCACTCGCCTTGCAGGAGCAAGCTCTGAGCAGAGCCAGGAACAAGCCCTGAGCACCGCCGGGTATGGCCCAAAACCCAAAGAGGGAGGAAGTCAGGAAGGACCGGGAAAGACCCCGGGAGAACACCCACTCCCCCCCCCAGTAAGTAGCTGATCACTTAAAAGTTCCCTTTGGGGGCTCAAGTGCAAGCCAGACCTGACCCCGCAGTCCTGGGAACAGCGGTCAGAGGGCCCTGCGGTGGCCGGACAGTGGCCGGACAGCCACACCAGCAGGTCTGCTAGAGCTGAGTCCCGCACTGGCCCTTCTAACCCGACAAACGGGACACGCCCCTCAGACCAGCTTCCCAGCCGTCGTCCAGGTTATCTGCTTCTGTTTCTCTCTAAGTTTCACTCTGTAAGGGCCCGTGACTCGTGGCATCGAGGAAGGCACGGTTTGCTGTCCACCGTGTCCAGCCCCACGTCCTCCAGCGGCATGTCCTGGCACCTTCAAGGTCACTGTGCTGACCCAGGTGTGCTGTGACGCCTGGTCACAGTCTCCACAGCTCCCACCACCTGCAGTAAAGATCCAAACCCCAGACCCTGCTCCCTTCCTCCTGGCCTCCAACTCCAGCTTCATTCCTTTGTTTCTTTCTTCTCACGCTTTTTTTTTCAGTTGTACTGAGGTATAATTTACAAGCGGAATTGTGAAGTACACACACATAGACACTCTGAAAGAACTCCTCCGTCTGGGTAACACACCCGTCATCTTTCCCATCTTTTGGGTGAGAACACCTCAGTTCAGGGTCTCCTCACCGACTATGGCTCCAGACTCTCGTGGTGACACGGTCACAGCACAATGCCAGGCTGGTGCCTGTCCGTGGCATGACACAGGACCAACACCGGCTGCATCCCACCCTTGGAGCAGTTCCTCCGGCCCCGGGCTGCGGACACAGCTAAAGCTGGGTGGTCGGTTGTTTGGGGGATGCCCCCCAGTTATGGGAATGGAGCCAGACCCCCCACTGGCCCGGCGGAAGGGCTGGGCGCCAGGAAGTAGCCCCCAGAGTTGGTTGCCTTGAACACCCCGCTCCGGACAGATCTCCAGCCAAGACGGGGCAGAGAGCACGGGAGGGCGGGCGAGGGCCAGTCCCGGGGCCGACACACTAGTGGCCCCCAGCATCCCGGTGGTCCCCAGAGCAGCACAGGAGTGACCCCGAGCACAACCGGGTGCGGCAGAAACTAAGAGCACAGACCTGGGGGTGGCCGGGTGAGAGGCAGCAGCAGGGAAGAAAGAGGAAGCCCCGGCTGGCCGGGAACGCGCTCTCTGCCCAGGCACAGGGCAGGCGGCCAGTGACCCAGGAGAGCTGAGGGGACAGGGGGCTGACGGCCAGTCCTGGAGGGGCAGGCCACAGGGCGGCAGGACAGGGCGCGCCCACCGGGGAGCAGCCCTGACATCTGCTCAACCACCCGCCCCGCCCTCCAGAGGCAGCTGCTGTCCAGCCAAGCCCTGGACCACGGATGGCTGGACGCGAGAAGGACTCGGCCACTCACGACTCTGCGACCCTCCTCAAGCTCCGCTCCCCACCTCGGAAACTGGAATGAGGGGTTCTAGGTTTTGGAGGACAGAGCGGCGGGGAGGGCGACCGAGCCTGGGGCTGAGACAGTTCAGAGGCTGGAGCAGGAGGCTGGGCGTAGGCCCGAGCACCCCAAGGTGTTGCCCATAAGCCAAAGATTAAGGAAGAGTGGGGGAAGAACCAAGAAGCCAGCTCTCACGGGGCCGGCGTCATTCCACCTCAGGAAGAGGCTGTGGAGGGTGATGGTAGCCGCGCCAGACACGCCCTCCAACAGCCCACCTCAGGCCAGACTCACTCACAGGCCACAAGACATACCCGAGCACATTTTGGAACTGCTGGACTAAAGAGCACTTTTCAGGGTTTTCTGCTGGCTGGTTGGTTGGTTGGTTTGGTTTTATTTTGGGCCATACCAGGCAGTGCTCAGGACTTACTCCTGGAGGGGGTTCAGGGGATCATGTGGGATGCCGGGGATCAAACCCAGGCCAGCCGCATGCAGGACAAGCCCCCTCCCATCTGTACTAAAAATTACCCTTTGTAATGTTTATTTAGCGCTATCGTCAAATACTTGGTTTCCCTTCCAAACTATGCCAAGACAGGATTTTTCTCTGTTCCCTTGAAGCCAGGTGCTACGACTGAGTAAGATTCCGTGCAGAGCTGTCGTAACGCAGGTAGAGCACTTGCCTTGCGTGTGGCCAACCTGGGTTGGATCCCCAACATCCCCAATGATCCTCCTCGCCACCAGCAGAGATCCCTGAGCGGAGTCGGGAGTAAGCCCTGAGCCCAGACGCAGACAACAAACACCTGTTTATCACAGGGCTCCAAGGGAGACTCAGAGCACGGCCCACTTAAGCTTGCGTTCAGGAGTCCTGGGTCCAATTTCGGCACTGCAGTCCCCAGCACCACAGGAGCGAGCTCCGAGCACTGGAGCCGGGAGTAGCCCCTGACCTTGTACGGCAGAGAGCGAGCACGGCGGGAAGGCACCAGCCCGCCGGTGCTCGATCCCAAATCCCCTGAACGGTGCCCTGAGTGCAGAGCCCGGAGCAAGCCCAGAGCACCACGGGGCGGCCCTCCCCCACAAAATAAGATTTATAAAGATGACTTTCTCCAGCTAATCTCACCACAGAAACAAAACCAGCAGGACCTGTTCTGGGGCAGCCTCAGTGGCCAGCTCCTGGCCCAGCCCAGCAGCCGCTCCTGGGCACGGTGCCCCCCTCAGGGGGGGATGCAGGCACCTCAGGGCCAGGCCCAAGGGGGGCAGGGATGGGTGCGCAGAGCCCGAGGCTCACCCCAACACCGGAGCCAGTTCTGTGGCGCCGACACTCTCTGGGTACCGAGAGCAGCCAGTGGAGGGGCCGGGACCGGCAGAGGAGCACAGCCGGACGGAGTCAGGCCCACGACAGGCACCGACTAAGGGTCTCCGCTAAGGGACCGAGCAGACACTGACTCCCACAGGGGCTCTGCTGGGCGGGAGTCCGGCCTCCTGATGCTGCCCACAGCTGGCGGGCACCAGCCTGGCGAGTCCTAGAAAGACCTAAGCTTGAGCTCAGAAGCACCGAGTCCGGCAGCAACCCCCCTCCTTGCCCCCCCGCGAGGCGGGTGCAGCTGGGGACTTCTCTGGGGGGTCATCTCATGTGCGTGTGTTTGTGTGCGCGTGCATTGTATGCGTGCGTGTGTGTGTGTGTGTGTGTGTGTGTGTGTGTGTGTGTATGTGGGGCTCAGTACTCTCCCCACACTGGGAAGCTTCCTGTTCCCACCAGGAACAGGCTCCCTGACAGCCCACGTGCTCAGGAAACTAGGAATGGGGCCTCGGTCAGGAACAGGGGCCAAGAGGGAGGGCGAGCGACCGAAATGGGTCCCCGGCACCCCAGAGGATTCCCTTCTGCCAGGAGTGAGCCCTGAGCACCGCCAACAAATACCCGACCGCACACGCGCACGCGCGCGCACACACACACACGCGCACACACAGCTGTCTATGAAATGAGCAGCCGGGCCAGGCAGACAGAGCAAAGGGCGAGCCACATGGCCCCACCTGGGAGACACAGCACAGCAGGAGACCCCAGAGCGAGACACCAGGAGGAACCCAGTCACCTCCGGAGCAGCCCCCTCACAAAAAAAAGATGAGGGGCTGTCTTCAAATCCTCCTCCAACTCTGACATTCTGTGACTCTGTAAGCACTCAAATCTGACATGAGAAAACTCAAACCACAGAATTACTCAGTTAAGGGTTTCCCGATCAACTACTGACCAGTCCCCCTGGCCCGTTTCCCCTGGCCTTGGACACTGGACTTCTACTATTTTTTATATATATCACAAACGGACGCGGTCATTCTCTTTCTGTCCCTCTCTTTCGGACTCCTTTCCCTCAGCAAGACGCTCTCCGTGTCCATCCATGTAAAGACAAATCCCATGACTTTGTTTTTCGTAACAGCTGCATAGTACTCTGTTGTGTAGCTGTGCCACGGTTTCTCTATCCGTCGCCTGTTCTCGGGCAGGCAGGCTGTTTCCAGGTCCTGGCGACGGCCAAGAGTGCCGCCGTGAGCGTAGGGGTGCCAGATGGTTCCTGCTGTGTCTTTGGGGCCGGAAGTGATATTTGCTGGGTCGAATGGGAGCTCAAATTCCCAGTATTCTGAGGAATGCCCATACTGTTTTCCACTGGGGCTACAACAAGCGTTTGGGGGGCGGGAGGGTGGGAGGGTGTTGGTGAGCCAGCGAAGGAAACGGTCTGACAATAACAGCGGGGAACCATCACGCTGGACCGGAACAGCGTCAAAAGGACGTGAAGGGACATATGTGATGACCTTCCAGTCTCTGTCCTCCAGTCATAACGCCCAAAGTGTGTGGGGCGGGGGAAGATGGGAGGGGACCTGGGGACACTGGTGCCGGGGAATGGGCCGGTGGAGGGACGGGTGTCGGGACGCTGCAGGGCCGAGACGTGAACACGAACAGCTCTGCCAGGGTCTATCTCACAGTGGTTCAGTAACAAAATCGATGTAAAAGAAGAGTGTCGAGGTCAGAAACAGGGCACCCGTCCACACTCTACACAAGCGAGCTTGCTGCGAGCACGGCCACGCGTCTGGATACACAATTCGCCAAGCTGTAACGCACAAAGTCGCGACGGGACGGGAGGAACAGTGCAAGGAGAGGGCAGTGGCCTTGCAAGGGCCAGCCAAGGTCTGATCCCTGGCACCAGATGGCCCCTCCTGAGTACCCCATAGGGCCCCCAAAACAAAACCTACAAAGTTACTATGACAACAGTCACAAGTTTGGGTAATGATACTTAATGATTCCTCTAATAAGATTACCACCGGGCTGTTTCCAACGCTATTGGTAGGAGACCAGGGGGCTGGAGAGACAGGAGCGTGGGGCGGGGCAGGCATCTGCCTCGCTTGTGGCCTGCTGGGGTTGTGGCCCGCACCACACACTGCCTCCAGCACACCTCTGGGTGGCCCCCGCCCAGCCTGGGGGGGGGGAGCCCTGAGCACAGCTGTGGATGGCCCAAAAACTGAAACAAAAAACAAAATAGCAAAAATAAAATAGCAAAAATAGCAAAAAACGTCAGGAAAAAGGATGTTAGAGATTTCCACTCAGCTAATTTATATTCTTTTCCTTCTTTATCTCATTATTAAGGAACACTGTCCAAAAAGAAACTCTTTTCTTGGTTAACAGAATCACAGGGTTACAAAGTTATTCATGACTGAGTTTCAGGTATACAATGTTCCCATCGTCTTCACCAGCCTTGGCTGTCATTCACCAAAGCTTCCAGGGCTCCAGCCAGGCCCGTCTCCCGACCATGCCCCTACCACACGCCCAAGAACTAATAACACTGCTTCATGTCTCAGGACATGTTTTCGGTCTCGGGGGAGGGGCACACCTGGCAGTGCTCAGGGAACCCTAAGGGGTGCAGGGCACGTGCCAGGTGAGCGCCCTCTTTGCTGCCCTGGCTTCGTTTCTGTTTGTATTTTGGTTTTGGGCCACCACCCAGCGATGCTCAGGGGGTCACTCCTGGCTCTGCACTCAGGAATCACTCCTGGCGGTGCTCGGGGACCATACGGGATGCTGGGGACAGAGGCTGAGTCGGCGCCGGCGAGGCAAACGCCCTGCCCGCTGTGCAGGTGAGTCCAGCCCCTGTCAGGGCGTTCTTCAGCGAGCTCTGTGTGCCGTCCCTGCCAATCCCCTCTCGGCAAACGCGGCCGGCGGACGACACGGGCAATCCCAACAGGGTTGTCCTGCCCCCTCTCACGGCAGCTTCCTGAAATCAACATTCCTGACTCAAGTCAGCTCCATGTGCTACTCTGCCACTCTGCAGTGCAGAAAGGCACGAGAAGTTACTCCCCGGCACTCAACAATCCAGGACAGCGGGGGCGGGGCGACCCCCAGGGCTGAGGCAAGCCCCCATCCGGGAGGGCGTGTCCAAACACGGCTGCCCACACTCCATGCCCGGAAGGCTGCCCCGGGTACAAATGACTGACATGACTGTCCAGCTGCTCTTACAGGTTTGACAGTCGCAGGCACCAAATAAGCAAACGGAAATGTAAGCAGAGATGCGGGGGGGGGGTGGAGTGAGGGGGGGGCGCACTGCAGTCTCGCGCTGGCTGATGCGGCTGATCTCCCGCACCCACGATCCGGCAATCGGTCGGTGCTGGGGGACCCCCAAGCACAGGGCCTGAGTCATACCCTAGGACCCCAAGGTGTGGACCAAAACAAAATAAAAAAACAACCATGTGTGAGCACTGTGGTTAGCCTGCGAACCCAGCAAGCTGAAGTGTGAGCACCGCAGCTGAGCCGACAGAGAGTGAGCACCACAGCCGAGAGAGCCCTGGGAAACGTCCAGTGAGTGCAGGGGTAGCCACTGAACGCAGCCTTGCGTGGGCACCGCAGCTACGAGGGTGTGACCCCCCCAGTAACCGGCCACAGCAAGAAAGGAAGAGAAACACGCAGATGTTCGCAGAGCCCAGCACCGCAGGGCCCCAGGCCCCGAGGAAGCGAGCACCCCGCCAACCGCAGAGCCAAGAGCGGCCGCCACCAGAAACGCTTCCTTATCAAGCTGAATTAAGTCAAGAGTAACCCACCTATGCCTAAAGCGGAAGGAGAAGGCCACAGGCCAGGGGGGTCCGGAGTGAACTCGGCCACGAGGGGCTGGGGCCTGCATCAGCCGAAAGGGCATTTGCCTCGCGTGAGGCCGACCCAGTTCGGTCGCCCAGAGCATGGCTCTCCGCGGCCACCAGAACCTGAGAATCTCAGCCCAGAGCCAGGAGTGAGCCCGAACACTGCGGGGTGTGTGCCAAACGCCAAACCAAACCAACCGACCTAGCCAACAAGGCACAGTCCCAAGTCTAAGATTTTAACTGAACATGTTTAAAAATCAAGATTCTGGTCCAGGGACACTCAGAGATGCTGGGGTCAATTTCCTGGAACACCTGGTTCCCTGAGAGCTGCCCCCATCACTGAGGCAGTGTCCCTAAAAATACCAGGTACGGGCTGGAGTGAGGAGCGATAGCACAGCGGGTAGGGTGTTTGCCTTGCACGCGGCCAACCCGGGTTCGATTCCCAGCACCCCACATGGTCCTCCAAGCACCGCCAGGGGTGATTCCTGAGTGCAGAGTCAGGAGCAACCCCTGTGCATCACCAGGTGTGACCCAAAAAGCAAAAAAAAGTAAAAATACCAGGTAGAGCCCCCTCACCAAAAAAAGCAAGGACAGTGGGGGGAGCTCTTGCATTGCACGCTGCTGACCCGGATCTTACCCCCAGCACCGGGCCCCACACATCACCAGGAGTGGCCCCTGGGCACAGAGCCAGGAGGAGGCCCGGAGCACCCCTGGGTGTGGGCTCCCCACCCACACACACACAAAAAAAAAAAGAGTTCTAGCCTATGCTGAAACCCTGGGCTATCTGCAGAGTCATCCGGCAGCCTCAGAGGCCACCAGCACTGTCGCCCGCCCGTGCTGGCCACAGTCCCCGCTCCCTTGCCTTCCTCCCACGCCAGGACTCAGTGTCTGCTCTCCCTCAGCTTCTCACTGGCCCAGAGCAGCAGGCGAGACCGAGTGGCACAAGTCTCCGGGGCCCTGACTCCCTGGGCAGTGGGGGTCGGCCCGTCTCCTGCTCCGGCTGGAGGTGCCCACGACCCCTGCCAGGTCCCGCCCAGGAATGGCATCCACATCAAGGCGCAGGACTCTCCTCAGAGAGATGCCCACCGGCAGCTGTCCACTCCCTCCGTCCTGGGAACACAGAGTGTTTCTCACACTTGGGCACCGGACAAAGTTGCTGCTGCCACAGAATTAAGAACCGAAGCAAAGTCCAGCGACTTGCCTCTCTCGCACGAGGCTTTTTTTAGAGAAAGCGCAAAAGAGCTGTGTCATTCCTGCTCTCCTTAACCTGGGACACTGCCGGCCGTTCAGATTCTGCCACGGGCCCTGCCCTGGCAATCACAAATTCAAGAACGGTCTTTCTGGGGAAAGTTCACACAGGCCACACGCACCAGACATTTCCACGCAAGCCATCACAAAAAATAGCGGGGGGATACAGCCCCGTTTTGAGCCCGAACTTCTGCAGCCTGGACCCTCCGGGAGGGCTGGCAACACCCACTGAGGTGCAGAAGTCAGACAGAGAAGGAACTGAAATGCGTGCGGGAGGCGGAAGCAGGGCCCCAGGCAGCACGAGGGCCCCCCAAACACCGCCGGGAGCCGTTCCCCTCCCCCCGGAAGCTAGCAGCCAGCACTGGCTGCCAGGTAGGGCCCCAAAACAGAGCAGAAAGGAAAGAATCAATTTGCTGAAGGTAAAGGCTGAGTCACCAGAGGCCAGGCGAGGGGGTTCATGTGCAGCCGCTGACGCTGGCCCCTCCCTGGCACCAGCAGCGGGCCCAGAGCACAGGCCCATGGGTATCCCCTGAGCACTGCTAGGGGCTGGGAGGGGCACCCCCCCCAAAAAAAAAACAACAGAGGGGAGAAACGGAAACACACAGTAACTGGAAAGAAAAGGCAACAGCCCACGTCTGCAGAGTGCCAAGGTGGCTTCGAACCATCAATACCCTCTCCTTGGTTGCAGTTTCTTTGCTTGGTTTTTTTCCAGCAGGCAGAGAAGTCCACGTTCTCTCTTAGACATTTACCTCATCTCTCTCCCCTCGAGTCTCTGTAAGTCTCATTCGGCCGAAACCATCACGCTTCACACAGACACTCAAAAAAAAAAAAAAAACTATCAGGGTGGGAAGAGGAGGCGCAGGGGCGCGTGGAGGAAAGGAACCTGGCCCCCTGGTTCTGCGATGAGGTGAGGTGAGCCTGGGACGGGGCAGCCACAGCACTGTGCAGCCTGCAATAAAAATGGCCTTTAAAAATTATCAAGGGGCAGTCAAACGCTCTGCCCCTGAGCTATACCCCCAAGCACAGCTGGAGAGACAGCGCGGGGGAGATGCGGCCGACCCGGGTTCGTTTCCCAGCATCCCATAGGGTCCCCTGAGCACCGCCAGGAGTGACTCCTGAGTGCAGAGCCAGGAATAACCCCTGTGCATGGCCAGGTGTGACCCATAAAAACAAACAAAAAAAATTATCAAGGGGCTGGAGCAATCGCACAGCGGGGAGGGTGTCTGCTTGCACGTGGCCAACCGGGGTTCAATTCCCAGCATCTCCTAGAGTCCCCCAAGCACCGCCAGGAGTAACCCCTGTGCAGGAGTAACCCCTGTGCATCGCCAGGTGTGACCAGAAAAAAAAAACACACAAAAAAAAAATTCTCAAGGGTGGAGGAATAGCTTAGCACTGGGGGAAGGCCCCTGCCTGCTCACAGCTAAGCAGCTAAGCCGGTGGCCAGGTGGGGCCCCAAATAAAAACAAACAGGGCAAACAGGGGGCTATCCTGCGGCTGGGTGGGGCATCCCAGAGTCCCCAAGCACCACCAAGATTAATTTCGGAGCGCAGAGTCAGGAGTGCAGAGTCGGAGTAAGCCCTGAGCGTGGGTGTGACGCAAGAAGCCAAAAACTAACAAACAAACGAAACAAAGTATCTGATCAGGCAGAACATTCCCCAGGGCTCCCCCAGACGGGACCACAGAGCTCCAAGGGGCTGAACAACCTGGGCTTCCCCTCCAGGAAAATCAGGGTTCCCGGGGACCCGCCAACCCTAACTCTGAGGGGGCTAAGGACACACAAGGCCCAGTGGAGATGTGACTGCAACCTGGAAAATAATATGCATTTGGGCCATCAGGGGAAGGGAGCAGGAGGGCGGAGTGATGTGTGCCGTCTGTCACCCCAAAAAACTATCGCAGAACCGAGATAGAAAAGAAACACTCTTTAGGATCGGGGCGGGAAGGGCACTTGAATTTGCAGGTGGCTTACCCAGAGTCTATCCCCAGCATCCCAAATGGTTCTCTGCGTCCACCGGGAATGACCTGAGTGCACAGAGCCAGGAGTAAGCCCTGAGCGCACACACACACACGAAACTCAACATTGAAAAATGAGGGATGAAGGGATGGAAGAGGAAGGGGATTTGCCTTGCATGCGGCCGACCCCAGGCCGATCCAACGCATCCCATAGGGTCCCCGAGCACCACCAGGAGTAATTCCTAAGTGCAGAACCAGGAGCAACCCCTGTGCATCGCTGGGTGTGACCCAAAAAGCAAAAGTAAATAAAAATAAACTAACGGGCAGGAACAACAGCATTGCAGACAGGGCGCTTGCCTTTGCATGCGGCCAGCACGGGTTCACTCCCCAGAGCCCCACTTGGGCCTCCGAGCCTGCTACGAGTGATCCCTGAGCACGGACCCAGGAGTAACCCCTGAACACTCGGGTATGGCGAAAAGTAAATTACAAAAACACTGTGGAGCCAGATAATACAATAGGCAGGGCAGGGTCTTGCTCGCAGCGGGATCTGATCCCCCAGCATTCCATAAGGTCCCCAGAGCCCACCCTGGAGGCAGTAATTCCTGAGCACAGAACCAGGAGTAATCCAAGCATTGCTGGGGTGTGAAAAAATAAATGAATAAATAAAGTTTCTTTTAAAATAAACTAAAGTGTTTGGGGTTTCTGGGCGGCCCCTAGCAGTTTGGGGCTTGCTCAGGACCAGATGGGAGAGGGTCTCCACAGGCAGGCAAGCACCTCATGGGCGGGTTCTCCCTCAGGTCCCTGACAACTTTGTGGTTGACAGGAAAAGGCATCTGAAAGAGCACAGGGGGTGTAGGTGCTGGCACTGCAAAGAGCTCCCAAACAAACAGAACAAGAAAATTATGACCAAGTTTACACACTAAAAACCAAAAAGCCGGGGTGAGAGCAGACAGAACAGCAGGGAGGGCACTGGCCTTGCACGTCACGGACCCGGGTTCAATCCCCTGCATCCCATATGGTTCCCCAAACACCACCAGGAGTGATTCCTGAGGCAGGAAGAACTCTGAGCATCACCAGATGCGTCTCAAAAACAATAAATAAATAAACAGCAATAAGCTAAATATAAGGTTGGAAATTGGACTAGAAATACCGGGTTCTCGGTCTGGACAGCCTCATGAGGAAGGTGAAAAGGGCCACAGGAAGCCACAAGGTCAAGTTCAAGAACCTGCAGGGCCAGAGCGGCAGGACCAGCAGGCGGCACATTCCCAGCTCCCGGCATGGTCAAGCCTCCAGAATGATCCCTGAGCCTGGGAGTAAGCCCTGGGCGCCGGCGGGTGTGGCCCCAAAACAAACAAACAACAATAACAACAACAACAAGAAAGGAAAGAACTACCTCAGAGCCCAGGAGAGGAAGCAGCTCTGGGAGCAGGTCTCCAAACAAATTAAAATATTTCAGGCCCACTGATCTCTTGTTGAAAGATAAAAAGCAAGCGTGACTCTCAAACCATCCTCCTGTCTCTCCAGCAGTGAGCTCGACCTCCTGCGGAGGGCCAGGGGGGCCGGGGATGGGACTAGTCTTTCTACAGCAATCCCGGGCGAGGTGGTTGTCTAATAACAGTAATTGCGCCCTGAAAAGAAAGTGGTTCCGGGTATAAAGAGTTTTATTCAAAAAGGGTCAAGGCTAATGCCTCAGAAACCCTATCCCCGCTGCTGCCTGCTGCTCCGCGCCCCCCACGGCATGGCCAGGAAAGGGCATTCCCCAGGGGTCCCAGGCACAACAGACCCTCCGCTCCACGGGCTGCCAGGGAGCTGGGCTGAAGCCGGCTGCGTCCCAGGACTGGACAAAGGTAGATCCCGCTTCCCCCCTGACATGTATACAACTGAAAGGCCCATTTACACACACACACACACACACACACACGCACGCACACACGAAAACACACGCACACGCACACATGCACCTACATTCTAAAGTCAGCGACTACAACATATTCAACGCCTGGCAGTAAACATAAAATGAAAGCAGTACTAGTTAATATAAACCAGAAACCATTGGGTCTTTGCATTTCTAAACACGACAAATGACAAAAGGATCTATTACTATAAAACAGCCAGGCGTTTAATCCACACTGAGAGAATAACTGGCAGCACACGTATGTTTTTTAATCAAAGACAAATATGCAAATCTACCTTTTGTGTGGTCTGGGGGCCACACCTGGCCGTGCTCGGGGCTTACTCCTGGCTCTGAGAAGTTCTGGGACACCATCCAGGGCGCCCGGGATCAGCCCCGACAAGGCAAACTCCCAACCTGCTGTACTATATCGCTCTCAGACCCCAAATACACTCATTTGAAAACATGTCTCTTTACTGCTTGTAGCAGAGGGTCCCGATTTTGAGGTCTTGGGTGACTCCTTGCAAGCCCAGGGAAAAGCAGCCTTTTGTAAACTCCAGTAGCCCTGCCAGTTCCCCGCGGCTACCCGGGGCCTCTCTCCACACACCCTAACCCCGCTGCCGCCGCCGGCCTTGGCAGGGAAGGCCCCTGGCTCACATCAGCCCTGGACAGTTTTCTAAAGCGACCGAGAGCCATTCCCTTCCAACAGGCACCTAATTTCCAAAACATGAAAGCTCTGCAACGACCAGAGTCCCCAAAGGCTGAAACTCCCTGAGAGGAACCCTGTCTACCAGTTCCCCGGTCTGGACAGAGAAAACTCTCAAATCCAAACTGCAAACGTTTAACCGAGCCGGGCAGCAGCGCCGGGAGATGCAAACTGCCCAAGGGAAGAAGGGCCCGTGGCCCCAGCGGCCTCCCAGGGGAAGTGTGCGTGTGCGCGCGTGTGGGAGCGCCTGTCCACACGTGTGAATCGTGTGTGCGCGTGAGCCTGCGTGTGAGTGTGAGCGCGTGTGGCTGTGCCTGCGTGTGCGCACACGCGTGTGTCCGGGCGAGTGTCTACGGCTGCATGACGGTCTGTGCAGCACGTGGGCCTGCGGGAGCGTGCAAGTTTCTGCGTGTACAGGTGGGAAGCGCGTCTGCGTGTCTGTGTGCGCCGACTTGCGTGTGCACACGTGTGTCTGGCCGTGGGCATGCTACACCCCAACTTGATATTTCAAGGAGCGCGTTGGGATCTGGAGTATTAGTAAAGCCAGTAGGACACTTGCATGTGGCCAACGC
>JAOXYA010495141.1:0-15017 GCA_028565675.1 Sorex palustris | reverse complement strand
TGTGTCTATCCCTCTCTTTCTGACTCATTTCACTTAACATGATACTTTCCATGTAGTACCACTTGTATGTAAATTTCGTGACTTCGTCAAAATAAGTAACATTAAAAAAAGAAAAAAAGAAAAAAAAGGCATACATATTACCCCCCCCCCCTTTTTTTGCTTTAGCCCCGGTGATGCACAGGGGTTACTCCTGGCTCTGCACTCAGGAATTACTCCTGGCAGTGTTTGGGAACCACAGGAGATGCTAGGAATTGAACCCGGGTCGGCTGTGTGCAAGGCAAATGCCGTACCTGCTGTGCTATTGCTCCGGCCCCACATACCACACTCTCGACCATACTTCACAGTGCGTTCTTTAGAATGCGTGCTTCTGGGGCTTAGGGCACTCCTGTTCCACGATGCCTGGCGCTGACCCCGGTTCCCTGAGCAGAAACAGGTGTGGCCCGGCCCTCCCTTGTCTCAGAAATCTCCCGCTCCCGTATAATCACATTCGACTCCATGACAGAGCAAAGGGCACCGGCTGCCAAGGTGCAGCGAGAGTGGGTCCAAACGCTGGCATGGGGGGGAGGGGGGCAGATAATCAAGTTAAACAGGGCAGATAAGACACATGGAAGGCAAACACAATTAAATGAACACATAGCTGACTCTCAGGAATTTGAGACTCCTGCACAAAAACTCTCCTTCAGGTTTTTCGGCTGGGGGTGGTGGTGGTGGTGGTGGTGACGACTAGGTTCTTGTCATTGTCCCCTCTGCAGAGGGGAGGGCAGGCCCTGGAGGCAGTTTCTAGGTTAAGGAGGCCAACGGGCCAGCTGGCCGGCTGCCCTTCCCTCCCGGCACTTTCCCTGCACAAACTGGAGGGAATTTGTGTGGCCAAATCCAAGTTGCCAGGTTTCTGTGTTTGGGGCCACACCAGGCAGTGCCGGGGACGAGGCTGGGGCGGGACCCTGGTGCTAGGAACAGCTTCGGGACTCCGGAATGCAAAGCTCGCACCCGGCCAGCCGGCAGGGAGCTGTATATCCATTACCCAGAGTTTGTGCTTGATTTTTTTTTTTAGGTTAAAAAAAAATAAAATCTCCTTTTAAAATGCTGGCACCTAATTAAGTAATGAAATAACAACAGAACCCTTGCCGGGCTCCACACCATCTGGCGCTGAATCACAGAAGGAGCGAACAGGCGAGGAGCCGGGCTCAGCCACAGGAACGCAAGTTGGAATCATATTTCAAAAATATCTGGAACCCGGATAAATAGAGTCAGAACTTTCAAGGATTAGGGAAAACAAAACAAAAACCCAGAAAACTTAGGGTTAGGGTTATAGCTCAAAGGCTGGACCAGGTGCTTAGCATGCGGGTGGCCCAGGTTGGAGCCCTTGAAGCTCCCAAGCATCACTGAGCACCCAACCAGGAGTCACTCCCAAGCACCATCATGTGCGGGCCCCCCCCCCAAGAACAAAATAAAATAAACCCACTGAGGGAGCTGGTTCAAAGGGCTCGAGCACATGCAACGCGAAGCCCTGGCACCCCCAACGCCCTCCAAATACTGCCAGGAGAGACCCCCAGCGCTGAGTTCACAGCAGCCCTTGAGTGCCTTCGGAAGTATGCACTGTATATAGCACTGTCCTCCCGTTGTTCTTCAATTTGCTCGAGAGGGCCCAGTAACGTCTCCATCGTGAGACTTGTTGTTACTGTGTTTGGCAGATCGAATACGTCACGGGGAGCTTGCCAGGCTCTGCCGTACGGGCGAGATACTCGGTAGCTTGCCGGGCTCTCCGAGAGGGGCGGAGGAATCGAACCTGGGTCAGCCAGGCTGGCAACGTGCAAGGCAAACACCCTACCACTGTGCTATTGCTTATTATTATTGTTGCTTATTATTATATTAGTCAGTATGAGAGAGGCAAAATCTACCCCCTTCCTGGAGCTGCTTTAAGCACCGTGATCCAGTCCACTGGGGCTGTACCGGGCACTGCTGGGTTTTTGGGTTTTTTCCCCCCCTTCGTTGCTGGGTCCACAGCAAAGGCCTAGCCTCGGGGGCCTCTGCAGGCTTGGCGGGCAGGAGCCCAGTACCAGCAGGGCTGCCCTCCCCAAAAATAAAACAAATTAATTAAAAAGTGTCTTCTCTACGCAACATCTCAAAAGGATTTCCATTTGAAGCCTCAGCGACCTTGACAAAGGGCGTTCCGGACCGTACAAAGGGAGAACCGAGCGAGGCTGCATACATGCCTCGCTCATGGGAAACCCGAAAGGAAAACCCCAAATCTGCATAATTTGGCATCACATCCAGACGGGCTGAATGCTCGCTGCTCGGCTCTCCAAAGCAACATGGCCCGGGACAAAGGCACCTTTGTTGGTCCATCGAGCTAATCAGTTTCCAGCCACTGGGAGGAGAAATGTGTTGGCCTGGTGCCAGCACTCAGGGGCCGGGAGGGTGAAGGTGAAGGTCGGCAGGAGGAGCTGCCGTCCACCTGCGCGTGGGGCCGGCCGGACACTGCTAGACCCGGTGCTGGCGACCTGAAGCAAGAACCTTGTCCCCCCCACGGACAATCGGCTGACCATGGACTTCAGGGACCACCCCCCTGCACCTCCAGACATAACTGGGACACATACACTCACAAAGACACACACACACACACACACACACCACTGCTTCTCTGCAGGGGTGCCGTAGGAGCGCCCAGGGCCACTCCCTGTGATGCTATGCGCAGCAGTGTGGCTCAGTGGTCCAGTGGCACAATGACTGGCTGCAAGAGCTTGGGGAGCCACCAGCCAGCCAGGGCCTCACCCAAGGCCGGGGCTGCAGCTCAGAGGGGGGTTTCCAGGCCACCACTGTGACAACAGTCACCAAACCCCCAAATCCAGGATGTGAGGAAGGGAGGCGGGAGGGCCCACAGGGAGAATGGGCGAGGACCCAGCAGCCCAGAGTGGACGGGAGCAAAGGGGGCAGGGCGGGAGGGATTCTGCGACACCCCCCCCAAGGCAGGATCCCTGGACGCCACCCAACCGTCCCAGAGGAAGTGCAGCGCCCAGATGCTCTCACTAGGAGCCCAGCAGGAAGCCGGCAAGAATGAAACAATTTTCCCAACTGTTCTCAGGGCTGCGGCCTTTTCTGGAGTTTGTATCCAGGACCTGCATCTATAGATGATGTCCCGCTGAACACCTGCATCTATCTATGAAGTCCCACCCAGGCCGCAAGGCTGTCTCTCAAGAAAACCTTATTTACAAAACAGCTGGTGTGCCTTCCTCTGCCAACTCTCGCCCTAATCCAAAATGGTTACAAGAAACACAACTGGCAACTTTGAGAGGATTAACCCTCGCTGTGCCTGAGGGGGCAGCTCGAGCTCTCTCGGCCCTGCGGCTGGATGTGCAGGGAACAGGGAACAACGCAGGCCATAAGGGAGAAGGGGTCCTGGTGTGCCTTCAGGGGCCCTTCTGGGCTGAGAGAGGGGGCAACCAACTCAATTATAATCCCAACGGGGCCCGGAGAGCTGTGGGGGCCCAAGGGAGTCAGCAGTTGGGAACGGTATGGGGGTGCAGAAAGCCTCCTAGGGGAGACAGTCGGGGAGGCGGGGGGGGGGGGACACACCTGCCAAGTCCTGGCCTTGGGGAGACGCTTGCCGCAGAGATCCAACACCCCGGGGCGGGGTGTGTGCGTGTGTGCAGGGTTCAGGTGAGGGGAGAGGAGGAATGTGGCCGCCCCTCGACCCCGAGGCCACTGCAGTGGTCTGGGACAGTAGCTGGCCCAGAGAGCCGGGGAGAGGCTGCAGGCAGGAAGGACCGAGGACTGACCGCGGCCATGGCAACAGGCTGGTGACAAGAAAAACAGGCAAAGGCAAGGTCTGTCGGGGGCACCCAGGAGCAAACTGCGGGGCTCCTCGGTGATCCTCTCACATGGCCATGCCTTTGTTAACTGGTTTTTACGACTATTAAAAACAGACACCCCAGGGCCGGAGAGATGGCACAGTGGGTAGGGCATTTGCCTTGCACGCGGCCAACCTGGGTTCGATCCCCGGCATCCCATAGGGTCCCCCAAGCACCGCCAGGAATAATTACTGAGCGCAGCGCCAGGAGTAACCCCTGAGTATCGCATCGCTGGGTGTGACCCAAAAAGCAAAAAAATGAATAAATAAAAGACACCCTGAGAATGTAGAGAATGTCCTACTCTCCTAAGCTCCTCCTCCCCTGCTGGGGAGTTTCTTTTTCTTTCACTTTCCAATAATCCTTTCTATTGGGGGGGGGGAGAGAGAGAGAGAGAGAGAGAGAGAGAGAGAGAGAGAGAGAGAGAGAGAGAGAGGGCCACGACACAGCGGGGAGGGCGTCTGCCTTGCACACACTGGCCAAGGTTTCATCCCCGTAGCCCGTGTGGTCCCCGGAGGCCTGCCAGGAATCATTTCCGAGTGCAGAGCCAGGAGTAGCGCCTGAGCACCGCTGGGTGTGACCCAAAAACCAAAATCAAAACCAAACAAGAACTGGACAGACACCCTGAGCCAGGGGGCAAGCCTGGGGCAGGGCGGCCACTGAACCGAGTGCATCCCTCAGGAGTGACCCCTGAGGACTGCCGGCTAGGCCCCCAAAACAACGTCCATCCAAGGCAGGGAGCACAGGGAGCGGCCCAGAGCAGAGCCTGAAGTCACCCCCAAGCACCACAGGGTACGCCCCGCCCTTCCCCTGCCAAGAAAATAAACCAAATGTCCATCCCTCAGGCGTTGGCTGAACCAGACAGGATGAAGAAAAGCCCACCCAAGAGCCTGTGGAGCTGCACCCCCACACCTGCAGGCAGGACTCGGTTTGGGGGCTGGTCACTGGTGGGGGCCCGACCACCCATTCCAGCAATGCCCGAGCCAAACTCCTCTACACTGGCCACAAAGCCACTGCAAACTCGCTCTCCTCCCTCGCCCAGACAGCCCTCGAGCAGGATCCGGGCCTCCCTCCTAACAATCAACTACCACAAAGCGCTGACTTTGCTGAGACACGAGCAGACCTATCAGGGCTCCAGGACACGAACACAGTCGTGCGGTTTCTTTTTTCTTCTTTTGCTTTTTGGGTCCCATAAACAGATCCTGATCCTTTACAGAAGCGGGACCCCCTCCCCCCTCTCGTTTATTTGGTTAGGGTACATTTCAGCACAGCAGGTAGGGCGTTTGCCTTGCATGCGGTAGACTGGGGTGAACCTGGGTTCGATTCCTCCGCCCCTCTCAGAGAGCCCAGCAAGCGACTCAGAGTATCTCGCCCTCACAGCAAAGCCTGGCAAGCTCCCCGTGACATACTCGATGTGCCAAACATAGTAACAACAAGCCTCACAATGGAGGCGTTACTGGGCCCGCTAGAGCAAATTGATGAACAACAGGAGGACAGTGCTATAGTGCTTTTTGGGTCACACCCGGCAGTGCACAGGGGTTCCTCCTGGCTCTGCACTCAAGAATTACTCCTGGCGGTGCTTGGAGGACCCTATGGGATGCTGGGAATCGAACCCGGGTCGGCCACGTGCAAGGCAAACGCCCTCCCCGCCATGTGATTGCTCCAGCCGCAGTTGTGAGGTTTCAGCGATGAGATGAAGCCTCTGCTTCATCTGATACTGCGCATCGCACTGTAAAAGACTGCGTGGTTTTATCTTTTCAAATGCTCTTAAAACTTGTTTAAAAAACAATTCAGCTGGTCCAGGGGCTGAAGCCTTAGTCCCGCGGGGAGGGCGCCTGCCTTGTGTAAGGCTGACCTGGGTTTGATCCCAGAGTTCCCGGAGGAGCACAGACAGGAGGGATCCCTGGGCGGAGAGCCAGGACTAAGTGCTCGGCACTGCCAGGTGTGGCCCCAAAACAATAACAGAAATTCACCTGGTGGCGTCAGCACAAGGGCGGGCCCGCGCCTTCCCGATAAGGCTGCACAGGAGGCAGTAAAAGCTCAGCTCTGCTGCTGCTGCGGCCGCTCCACTTCCTGTCGCGAAGGCCCTCAGAAAGTCTACCTGCTGTGTGCATCTTGGTTGAGTTTTGTCTGAGATCACCAGGGCCTGCAGAGGGTGTCCTGCTATGAAAGGGAGGGGCCTTAACTGGGGTGGGGGGGACCCGAGGAGACCCTCTGAGGAAGTTACCTGAGCTCCAGCCTGCAAGGGGAGGAGGAGGCAGACCAGTGCTCCGGGCAGAAGAAAACGCGGGGAGATGCCTGCCAGGCGTGTGGCTGACTAGGTCAGTCCCGGGAACCCACAGGGCCCCCTGAGCCCTGCCAGAAGTGACCCCAGAGTGCACAGCCAGGAAGAACCTCCGAGCACCGCCATGCATGACCCCCAAACATTATTTATTTATTTTTGCTTTTTGGGTCACACCCGGCAATGCACAGGGGTTAATCCTGGCTCATGTACTCAGGAATTACCCCTGGCGGTGCCTGGTACCTGGGTTGGTGGCCGCATGCAAGGCAAACGCCCTACCCGCTGTGCTATCAATCCAGCCCCAAACACTATTTTTTTTTAAAGAAGAAAATGCAGGGGCCAGAGAGATAGTACAGTGGGGAGGGCATTTGGCCTTGCAAGCGGCCGACCCGGGTTTGATCCCCGGCACCCCATATGGTTCCCCAAGCACCGCCAGAAGTGATTCCTGGGTGCGAGCCAGGCGCGACTTCTGAGCATCGCTGGGTATGACGCAAAAAGCAAAAAAGGAAGAAGAAAACGCAAGTGCAGGACAGACAGCTGGGCCTTAGGAGGTGGGTCCAGGCTGAAGAGACAAAGAGACCACTAGCCAGCGGGCCGCCACGGAGGCTTCACACGGTGACCAAGGGGGCAGCTTTGCCTCCCGTGTCTGTATCTTGTACACACGCCATGTGCTGACCATACAGATAACCAACAGGGCAAATACACGCGCAGATATACCGACATCACTGTGGGACGGCCCAGAGTTGCTCAGGTTGGCAGTGCTGGGGGGACCAGGGCCACACCCAGTGGGGCGGGATGTGGGCTAGGGGGTGTTCCGTGTGTGTATGGGGGGGGGCGGCGCGCACGGGACCCAGGCCCCCGAACACGTAAGGCAAGTGATCGGCCACTTGTGGCGCATCACTGACCCCTCAATTTCTATTCCGGTCACTTCCTTTATTGTCCTTCTGGCGGTGCTGGGGGGGGGGGTGGCAGTGGGCTGAGGGCCCAGTCCTGCCTGAGGGAATTAGACGACTCGCTGGGTATCACACGGGGGTCCACGGCATGCCAGCCACATTCCTGGGTCTCTAGACCGCCTCTCCCGCCCTCGATTTTTAAACAAAAATCGTGGGAGTGGCTACCTCCACTGGAGATTCAAAGGGAAACCGGACTGTACTGGACTTTTACCTCGATCAAACTTCAGCGCAGTCTAAGGGGAGCTAGGCAGGAACCTAAGCTAAGCCTTTGGGGCGGGGACTGGTTCAGGTTGCAAGATTCCTCCGATCCAGGTGCTGTGGAGTCTGGCCCCCAGGGCAGCCCAGGGCTCTCTCCTGGGCAGGGGCCTGCTGTGATGTGACAAGTTCCTGCCCAGAAGCGTCCCTCTCATCCCTCTCCCTCAGCTGCCTGTCCCCATGGCCGCTGACCAGACACACACACACACACACACACACGCACCCCTGCCTTCTCCATGAATCCCTCGTCCAGACATCGCCCGCACACACGGCCTTGCAAGTGGGTCGGGGTCCAACCCACACAATCCTTCTCTGCTGGATCTCAACTCAGCTTCAAATCACCCCCTTTATCTCCCCAGCCACTTTCCTGACCTCTGACCTCCGGGCACCGCCCCCACCTCTGCTCTTTGTTCTGGCTGCCACGGGCTCCCCCAAACCACCAGACGCCTCTGCCTCCAGCAACTGCACCCCCCGGCCAGCACCACCTCTGGCCGCGGCCTGAGCCGGGGAGGGGACTTTCCTCCAAGCCCACAGAGCAGAGCTAGACAATCTGTGGAATTTCAAAGGGCTGGGAGTGGTCTGGGGCTTATCAAGCGATGGGAAATAAAGTTTGCCTTTCAGAGGGGGGGGTGGGGGGGGGCTCGGGGCTGGATCGCAAACACAGTTAAGGCTTTAAGCCACCCCAGGACAATGGGCTCCTGATCTGGAAGGTTTTTCCCAAACCAAAGACAAAGGGGCGCACGGGCCCTCACACACAGAGCAGAGAGCACAGGGGCCAGGGGGGGCGGCCCCTGAGGTCCCCCACACTGCAGGACCCCATGGGCCGGGTCGGGTGGGGGTATCCTGGGGAGTGCCCCCACCCAATCAGGATTCAAAATAGAAAAGAAATGCTTTGTCATCTAGAGAATCGGACATTTTCAACGCTCTTCTGCAAGACCAAAACCATGTTTACATTCCTCTGAAGCAATGGCTCACTACTGCCATTTTCCAGGTAATTAACTATTTCTGCGGAGACGCCCCTCAAAGAGAGGGGGAATCACCTGGAGGCCAGGCCTGCCACCTGCCGGGGGCCCACGGGGCTGGGCTGAGCGTCGCTCTCCCAAGCCGGAGAGAGGGGGGAGGAGCCCGGGCGGGCACCGACGCCACAGGACACAGGAGGCGCACACACTGCCCCTTCCGGCAGTTACTGGCCCTCAACACCACACGAGAAAGCTGGTCACCAGAGCCCCGAGTGTCCTGGTCTCCTCAGCCCCGCAGGTTCTACTTCTTCCTGGGCGGCTGAAAACCAATGAAGCGAGGGTCCAGTAAATTCAGTTTCCTTTTAAGTGATCTAAAAGCGAGGGCCGGAGAGATAGTCCAGCAGGTATGGCCTTCGCTTTGCATGTGGCTGACCCAGGTTCAATCCCCGGCATCCCCTGTGGTCCCCTGAGCCCACCAGGAAGGACCCCTGAAGAGAACCAGGAGTCAGCTCTAAGCACTGCCAAGTACACGCCCCAAACCAAACCAGTCAGCCAACCAACCAACCAACCAACCAAGCGACCCGAGCGCTGGAGAGAGAGTACAGAGGGGCTTGCCTTGCACACAGCAGGTCCTGGCTGATCTCTGGCGCTGGGCAGGGCGCTCTGACCACTGCCAGGATTGAACCCTGACCACAGAACAAGGAGTAAGCCCGGAGCACGGTCGGGTGTGGCCTAAACACTCCCCACCCCCACACACACTGGATTTTTTTGGTTCATGAAGCTCATGGCCGTGTGTGCATGTGTGTGCGTGTGCATGTGTGTGTGTGCGTGTTTCCCGCGGCCGTGGCCACTCACCCTTTCTCTGAATGAAGATCCGCAGCAGCGGGCTGGCCGTGGACACGGCCTTGTGGTAGTTGTCGTCGTTGTTGATGGGCAGCAGGTCCCCGTGGATGTCGGTGTAGCCCACCAGCACGTCCACGTTGGGGATCTTGTGCACGTGCTGCAGCAGCCCGTAGAACTCCTCGAACCGGCCGGGCTTGGACCGCTCCAGCGAGAACCGGCGGAACTCGGCGCCGAACTAGAGACAGAACACAGGACGGTCAGCCTGCGACCCGCGCAGCACCGGACGACAAATGGACAGGCCGGCCCAGGGACGCGCCTTGGAGGCGGCCTCCTGCAGGCCACCAGCTGTCCCCAGAACCTGCCACCCCCGCACTGGGGACTGTGGCGTGATGACTCAGCTCTGATTCTCCAGGCACCCGGACCCTCCCTTCCTGCAGCAAGCTAACCCCCCCCCACCAACTGACCCCCCCCCACACACACACATACCCCTCCGGGCACCTGGACCCTCCCTGGACCCAAAGGCCCGTTGTTTCTTGGGGGGAACAGGAAACACCTGGACACTTTCAAAGCAGGGGCCAGGGGAGACTGAGGCCCGAGGTCCAATCCTAGGCACCAAATAACACATGCCAAGAAGCCAATACAAGGACCAAGTTTTCTGGCATTAAGGCCAGCGTGTTTGCAAAGGAATGGGCTTGGAGACAGCGGCAGCATCTTCACCATGATACTCAGGAAAAAAACCAAAACACAAAACCCAGCTCTCTCCAAGCGTGTCCAATTAACACACAGGTGTTTGCACGGTGGCACAGGGACGGGCCCCGGGGACCCACAGTGCAGGCTGCCACCAACCCCTTGTGGGGCTGAGAACCACTGACCCGCTGGAAGGCACCAGGGCGCCCCCACAGGGCAGTGCCCAGTCCCGCCCCTTCTAGTCCCCTCCCCCAAAGTGGTGCTCACAGGCCACAAGGAACTGGCTTCATCTGACCCAGGAGAAATAAGAGCTCTGGCTCGCCCCGGGGAACCGCCTGGCACTGCCTTCGGTGTGGAAACGTGAGTCCGTCTTCCCCCAGCGGCCCCCAGCCCGAGGCCTGGGCACTGCACGGATCTGTGTGCATTGTAGGGGAGCGGATACCTCTGCTGCCTTCACTGATTTCAGCCCTCTGATGATTCTTTTGTTCGTTTGTTTTTGGATCACACCTGACGATGCTCAGGGCTCACTCCCGGCTGGCTCTGTTCTGCGCTTAGGAATCACTCCTGGCGGTGCTCGGGGAACTAATTGGGATGGCGAGACTCGAACCCGGGTCGTCCACGTGCAAGGCCAGCTCCCTCCCTGCTGTACCATCCCTCCAGCCCCCATCTTATTCTTTCTGTTTCCGCAGTGCTAGAAGCCGGCGCGTCACACATGCGAGGCCAACACTCTGCTACGGAACCACATTCCCGCTCCCCCGCCACCCAGTTGCTTTCAAAATTAAGTATTTTAAAGAGCTGAGGAGGTCAAACGAGGGGGCGGGGGACAGACACACGACACACACCTCATATGGCAAGACCCCGAGCTTCGCCCTGGACACCCCCTCCGCCTGGGAGTCCCACCCCGGGCAAGGCCAGCGGTGAGGGTCAAGTTCTGCTGGGAGTCACCCCAATGACTGCCACCACCGTGGGGTGGGGGTCCTATATCATAAAATCCTTTATTATTTTAGGGCCAGACAGTGCTTGCCTTGCATGCAGCTGACCCAGGTTTGCTCGCCAGCACCCCATAAGCTGCCCTGAGCCCAACCAGGAGTAAGTGTGAGCACAGAGTCAGGAGTTAGCTCTGAGCACCTCTGGGCGTGGCTCTAAATAAAACCAAATCCCCCTACCCCTCCCAAAAAAAGAGAGAAAAACGGGTTTTTAAGCAAATGTGCTAGATCACTAAACTAACCTTCCCTCTGACTATTCTGGATAAAAAAAAAAAAAAGTATGAGGGGACATTGCGGAGAGGCACAGCATTTGCCTGGCAGGTGTGAAGCCCGGGTTTAACTCCACTACCACAAAATGGAAAAGAAACAGGAAGCCGCAGATGGCCTTCGCATGGCACACGAAGTCCCTGTCAGAGGAACCCTGTGTCAAGGACCTGCGACCATTCACGTTCGCGGTTGCTACAGCTCAAAAACTCAACTCAACACTACTATTTATGGTTCTGGGACCACACAACTTCTGGCTTCCTCCTGACTCTGTGCTCGGGGGACCGCATGAGGTGCTGGGGTGGAACCCAGATCAGCCTTGTGCATGCCAAGCCCAGGACTCAACAAAATCACACACACACACACACAAAAAAATCACAAATCATCCTGTTAATCATTGATTGCCTCGAGCAGGCCCCAGTAATGTCTCCTTCATCCTAGCCCTAAGATTATATTCAAGGCTCTTTAGGAGAATGAGACCCATCATCGTTACTGGTATTTGGCATATTGGGTACGCCACAGGGAGTTTGCCAGACTCTTCTCCTCCTGCCTCAGGACTCAACACTTTTTTTTAGGGGGGCCTTTTTTGGGGTCACACCCGGCAATGCACAGGGGTTACTCCTGGTGGTGCTCGAGGGACCCTGTGGGATGCTGGGAATCGAACCCAGGTTGGCCACATGGAAGGCAAACGCTCTACCCAGGCACCAAGGTTTTTTGTTTTTGCTTTTTGAGTCACACCCAGCGATGCTCAGGGGTTACTCCTGGCTCTTGCCCTCAGGAATTACTCCTGGTGGTGCTTGGGAGACGATATGGGATGCTGGGGATTGAACCTGGGTTAGCTGCGTGCAAGGCAAACTCCCTACCCACTATACTATCGCTCCGGTCCCTAGGACTCAACACTTGAACTGAAATACAACTCAATAATTAAAATAAAATTACAATGTGGCAGAACTACCCGCGAACGCGCTAAAACGCATTAAAGTGCACCCAAACCGGGATGGATAAATCAAGTCAAACACATTCCTGAAGCATAAACACCAACAGGGGAGAAGAAGGTGACTCATACCAAAGGCGCTCGAAGGCCCAGTCACACCTTCATGTTGCAGAGTAAATAAAAACTGGGTGACGCCCTTCATATCAGGGAGCAGATGATGTTATCAAAAGTCATAGTTTCTCCTCAGTTTTCTTGATTCTGGGTCGCAACTAAGTTCCCGGCGCTGCTCGCTCAGTCCAAGTCCTGGCCTTTCCCGTCTGTCCGGGAGCCACCAATGTCTAGCAACTGGACCAAAGGCGAGGGCTTCTGGGCTTTCACTAATGCCTCTGCATGAAAATTCCACCATTTTCCCCCCTCCTGCCTTAAGTGCTCTGATCAAAACAATGGGAACTTGTGTGGTTTCACAGACTTGCCCTTTGCAAATGTTAGCAGAGAAAAAGAGAAATTGTTATGCCTTTTGCAGCAAAACAATAGGATTAAGAGAACTTTCTGCGACATGAAGATGGAGAAAACTCAGACCCAACCAACAGCTAGCCTTGCTGTGGACACTGATGACCTTTTAAGCCTGGTCCGGTCCCAGTGGGTGTCCAAAACGTTTCAGACCCCTTGCTTCGCCCAGTCCCCACTGGTTCATTCTGCTAATGTGAACTCCTTTTCATACTGTTTGCTTATGAAAAATAATCAGAAAATGTGGAGCTGTGCCCAAGTTAAAAGACATCACCAAGAGAGATTAAGAACTTTCCCCGCTGGAGAAACCAAAAGATAAATCAGTTACCAAGGAAAAAGTCACATGGCAAACTGGTATCACAACTGAACTAGTTACACTTGCATTACCCAGTATTCTGATTAGCGGCACCATTTTCCCCTTTCTGGAGCAAAGATAATCAAGTCCACGGGGCCGGTTCTTCTTCAGCAGAAGTCTGGAAGCATCTTGTTGTGGTTACGCTTAGAGATTGATTGGGTAAAAAACAAAACCAAAGGAAACCTGCTAGATAACATGAAGCAGGGCAAAGAAACACTGTTGCCAAAATACACTCACTTCTTTTTAAATGGTTAAGATGGAAAGTGTTTGGCCCGGCAGAGTGATAGTACAGTGGGCAGGGAGTTAGTTTGCCTTGCATGCCCCAGCATCCCAGCATCTCAGGTACTCAGTTCCCTGAGTACCGCCAGGAGAGAGAGAGAGAAAAAAAAAAGGATGACAAGTGTTTAATTCAATCTCTTACAGGTGACTGTGTCCATAAAATCCATTTAAACAGTTCACTGTGCCTTTTAGTGCCTTCCCTCCCCCAGGGGCTCAGAGCTCCAGACCCCACAGCAGGGGGTCCCAATGAAGGGGGAAGGGAGATGGGGATGGACAGGCACACGTATAAGCTACACCTCCAGCCTGAGCCCAGGACAGATCGCAGATCAGTTGACAAGGAGGGTAGGACAGGCAGAGAGCCTGAAATTCCAGTCCCCCAGTGCTGCAGGCTTGCGAGTCCCTGAAACCACTAGAAGCTGCCGGTATTTATCCAAGCGCCCATCCCTCGCTTTTTTCCTATGATAAAACATTAAAGAACTGCTCCGAAGATTAGGACCACAAATTGAACTTTCGAGATTACGTAACAGCCCAAGTGCTTCTCTTCCCTTAACCTCAACTCCCACAAAACCCAACTAGATTTAGAACAGAAAAAGCTGCGAGAAGGTTCAATGGCTGGGCACGGAGCACTGGCTGCAAACAGCTCTTTCCAACCAGTCAGAACAGTTGAAACAGAGGCCACTTCAATCAGCAGGGAGGTCTGGGGGAGGACCGGGAAAGGGCCTTTTCCTTAAACTGCTGCAATTACCTTTGTAATCTTCTGAAACAGGTTTCTGACTGCCATCCCACAGTAAGAACCCCGCAGCAAGTAACATTTTCAAGGGATGTTTGAAATGAACGTATGTACATACCCTTGCTATGATCTCACAGCGGCTCACAGAACTTTGCTTATCAACTTCAGATAATAAAAACCATTCTGCCCATGACTCACAGAGCTCTCGGACTCTCCTGAATTCAAAATCTCTCCTGGCCTGGCCCTTCTTCACCGGGTCTTACATTCAATGGTCAGGATTATCTGTTGACATCTCCCCTCCTCCTGTGTGTTTTGATCTTCCCAAGCTTATTTCCAACGTTCTTCGGGTCGAGCCTTTTGTATTCTAGAAAGCCTAGAGATTATTCTATAAAAAGGGCTCAAGGCTTCAGCCACGAGCAGCAGAGCTTGGCAAAGTTAGGACCCCTTTCTGAGCTCGGTCCTGGAGAAGCCCAGCGGATTATCTGAGCGCCTGTTGGCTTTTCGGTTCCCGACACGTTTGCTGCAAATATTCCTCTGCCTGCTGATCCTTCTCCCCAATTCCACCTCAAACCTCCCCGGGGAAGGCGTTCCCGCGCTCGGCCCGACAGTCCACTGGGCTATGGGGCCGGCGGCGAACGCCTCCCCCTGCCAGACGGGGGCCACCCTCCGCCCCAGCCCGGAGTGCCATGGATCAAGAGTGCAAAAAAAAAAAAAAACCCACTTGACGTAGGGAGGGTATCGTGATGGAATGAGAAGAGCGGCTCCCAGACGCAAACCTGTCGAGTGCCCCTCCAAGGTAAGGCGATCCTGCTCGTTCCGTAGATTAAACGCATACCAGGGCGGGCGCGGAAAAATCCCGAGCAGGAAGCGCAGCGAACTTGCAACAGCGCCGGAGTTCCCCGGGCCCCGTCCGCCACCCAACGCCCCCGGGGGCCGCAGGTTATTTTGTCACGACGGGTCCCCAGACCCCCCCCCCGACCCATCGGCCGGGACGCAGAGTCCCCCCACGCCTGCCGCCCTCGGGGAAACCGTGGCCCTCCCTCCCACTCCTGCAGAGGAATAAGCCCCGAGCGAGGGGATGCGGCGCTGCCCCGGGCCCGGGGCAGACGCGGGACCCGCGCCCCGGCCACCCCCGCCCC
>JAOXYA010495105.1:0-15018 GCA_028565675.1 Sorex palustris | reverse complement strand
CGGTAGCTTGCCGGGCTCTCCGAGAGGGGCAGAGGAATCAAACTCGGGTCGGCCATGTTGGCTGTGTGCAAGGCAAATGCCCTACCGCTGTGCTATCACTCCAGCCCTCACATGTGCATATGTATGAATAAAATTTTAACCTGGGGGCAGAGAGTACAGGGGTTAGTGGGTTTGCCTTGCATGCAGCCAGCCCAGGTTCAATTCCCAGCACCTCACGTGGTCCCCCAAGCACCACCAGAAGTGATCCCTGAGCCAGGAGTAAACGCTGAGCACAGCCAGGTGTGACCCGACCCCCCCCAAAAAAAAACAAAAATGAGATGATGGACATATCATACTGATAGTTATAATCATACAACAGAGGGTCACAAGTATTCCCTAGCTCAGACACCAGCTTCCCAACTCAGAGGCTGAATACACACTTCCTTCTTTCTTCTGACCGCATAGCAGTCCCCCACAGTCCCCAACTGAGAAGTGTTCAAGCACTTCCCTGCTAACAGATGATGGTTATCTCGGCAACTCTGCTTTCTCAGCACCGTGGTGGGATTCCTTGTATACAGCATGTCGGCATATACTTCATTAACCTGGCACATGGAACTGATTCTCCACTCCAAGCCTTGCCATCTTAGAAATCCTACCGGAGCACTCCAGATCCTACAACTCAAGGGTCCCTTTTAGGATTCACCTGCTCCGTCGCCCTTCCCAATCCTACAAACCCCGGCGACGCACGTACAGCTGGGTGCTGACCAGCTCCTCTGGCCTCTTCCTCCTCTTTTGTTTGTTACTAACAAAGACCGACAGTCCCTAGTGTCATCCTCCTGCCTTTCGTCCAGGTATGTGAGGTCACACGGGGCGGCCAACCCTAAAGCTTTCAGACTGGGTGGTTGCCAGGAAGTGGAGACTTTAAAGATTTTTTTAGTTCTGGCTAAAG
Organism: Sorex palustris; assembly: GCA_028565675.1. Lineage (NCBI taxonomy): Eukaryota > Metazoa > Chordata > Mammalia > Eulipotyphla > Soricidae > Sorex > Sorex palustris. The sequence goes on along the minus strand of JAOXYA010495105.1, from coordinate 14,090 downwards.
CTGCCCGGATGGGCTCATGAGTGTTCTCTTCTGGACCACACCCATTCCCCAAATTCCAGGCACGTGACATCATCTCACCCGCATCTGATGCCTCGTCTGATGGCTCTGGATAATGACTCTCATTGGCTCCGGGAGTAAGCCCACGGAAAACTCAGGGGTGAGGGGAAACAGGGTGTGTGCCAGGGATGTGTCTGGGGTGAGCTCACGGTTCCTGGCCTCAGTCCTGCAGGGGAGTGTCCAGTGAGGTGGGGACAAGGGAGTCGGAACCAGGGGCGCCCCATGAGGAATTTCCAACCTGAGCTCAGAAGCAATAAACTACAGGGTCCATGTGAAATGATGGCCCCAAAACCTCAGCCCACAGTGGCTCTTCATATACTGTTTTGGGGGTTTGGGCTTTCGGGAGGAGGGCCAGATCTGATGGTACTCAGGACTGAATACACATTCTAACTCCTGGCTCATTGATCAGGGATCACTCCTGGCAGGACTCAGGGTTCATGTGCAGTGCCAGGGATCGAACTGGGGTTGACCGCATACAAGGCCAGTGGCTTACCACAGGTACCATCTCTCCAGGCCCCAGGGTCCTTTGCAATCTCAGAGGCAGAGCGGAGACAGCACACTGGGCTGGAGCACAAGTTTTATACTCTGGGCCTTGGTTCCTTCCCTGTCCTGGGGGTGCTCTTGAGCACTTCTGGAACTCCAAGGCAGGAGCTCAGGGGAAAGCGCACGGGGTCCCATCCCTGACACGGCACGATGCCCGCGAGCCACTGGGTGCGGCCCCGTCTCCCAAGGATGGCCCGGATGGTCCTGGTGGTCCCCAGCACTGAGCAGTGTGGTTGGCTCATTAGCATCTGCAGGGATCTGTAGGCCCCCTCTGCTCTGCTTGTAAGCACCCTGCGCCCCCCAGGAAATAAGAGCAGAGAAGCTGGCGAAAGGCCCCCACACTCATTGACAGCAGTGAATAGGAAAATGTCCTCCTGACACAGGAACAACTGACCTTCACTCGTAGTTCGGGCTCCTGGGAGCACTCAGGTCCTGCCTCCGGAGATGCCTGATGCTGCTCAGGCCCAGCCATAAGTCCCCACATGTGCCCTCTGCCTGCGTTAACAAAATCCAGCCACCCCGGCCCTCCCCCATGCCAGACTCTGCCCTGGGCTTCCCCAGCTACACCTTCGGGGGCATCACTCCATCTCTCACGCGCTCTGTGCCTGCAGCTGTGGTGGGGGAAACCTGTGCCCTGGGACTGCTGGGCCCACCGTCCTCTGAGCCTCTGTTTCCTTCTCCCTGAAATGGGCCAGCAGCAGCTACTGGGAGGTACAGACCCACGGTAAGCGCAGAGTCTGAGGTTCAGGGTCACACATCAGGGCTGCCTGGGCCATTGTCATCCTCCCCCCGCCCCCCCCCCCCGTGTCTCCGCGCCCTAGAGATATAGCGAGGGAGTAGCCGGGTCTGTACACCCGCTGCCTCACCTCCGCCCCTCTGGGTACCACCTCCCCCAACAGCAGAACCCCATCTTCAACGCCCCGGACAGACCCAGATGCTCGCTCTCTCCGGGAGACTGAGTTGGTTCGGGATGCAAAGTCGGAAATAGCCCGAGAACCATATCTCTATCCCCCGAGAGGCCGTGGGACCTCCCTGAGAGCAGCCACAGAGCCGAGGGCAAGGCAGGGGCTGACGGGGGTCCCCAGGACTCGCTTCCCTACACCTGTTGCCTCCTCTGGAGGAAGGAGCTCGGAACGGAAAAGCTCAAGTGAGCCCTACAGGGATAAGAACCTTGGTTCAACCACGAGCATCAGCTCTGCCACCGGGAACCACCTGGGATCCTTGTCCAATGGGAACTGGGGGAGGGGGGGTAACGGGGAATGGTGAGCGTCATAAAGATCTAGGCTTAGTAGCCTGTTGGACAGTGAGGTGAGATGGGAAGGGCAGAATCAGCCCATCACCCCCGACCCCAAATCCCATGGCAGGACTCCTTCAAGGACGCTCAGCGTGGTTCACTGGGGCAAATTCTTGGCTCCCTGCAGTGGCCTCCTCCTGTCAGGGAGGAAGTGGCTACAATCCAGGAGGCGGCCAGAGGACACAGGGACCATGGCCAGCACCCGCCTCACGGCGCTAAGGATGTGTCCTGACACTCTCCGTGATCAGGGATCATGGACGGGCCATTGGCAGATGGACAGAGGGCCCCCTCACAGGGACCAGTGCCAAGACAAACCCCGTTTTCCTGCCTGAAGCTGCAGGCTGAACTCAGGTCCCCACCATGGTCACATCCGAGGGACACCCCTTGTCCACTCCCGGCTCTGCTGACAAGTCACTTCCTGTTGTGTGTCTCTCCCGGCCCTGGGCGCCTGGTTCTCATACTTTTCTCTTTCTTCCCAAAGAATCTGTCCAGGCTGCCTGAGGTGGTCAGGGAACAGACCCCTACGCCCACTACCTGGGCTGTGACATGGTCTCTCTTTCCCAATTCCACTGGGTCTGTCACCAGCCCGTCACCCATGTCCACGACATGGGTGTCCCAGCCCTAGGGTCAGCGTCCTCCCAGTCTCCCCAGCCCTGGGCCGCTGGTGGACAGCTGTCCTTCCCCTGACCTGATCATCAGCAAACTCAGGCCCAGGAAGACTCGCTCTGTCTGTGTTTACCACTGGTCACCAGGACACATGAATCTCCTGGGCCCGTCTATTACCCCCTTCCTCCTTGGTGACAAGACCTTGAGGAGCTGCAGGTCCTTGAACCCTCGCCCGCTGCCATTCTTGCTGTCCTTACTAGCTCTCCTGGTTTTATCAAATGAAATACAGAGGGGGAGGGAAGGTTGTGAGAATGGAATCTGTGATCACCTTGAGATCGCCATAAAGTCCCTAGTCCCCCTGCCCTCCCCAACACCATCCACTCATCGCTGTTATGGGCGTGACGGCACACGCCGGGCCTGCGGGTGGGCGGCGGGGCCCGGGAGCGGGGCTCAAACCTCCCCCGCCGCGTGCTGGCCTGACTCCCTGCTCTCTGTGTGGCCCTGGGTCCATGAGGTCATCGCTCTGAGGCTCAGTTTCCATCCCTGCAAAACAAGGATAATAAGAGCACATGCCCCGTAAAAGCTTTTATAAGGATGAAGACGAGAAGGCAAGGGCTGGGCACAGTGCCCGCCCCCCCCCCCCCCGCGTTGGCTCCATCTATGCTGATAACCCTTGGGCAAGCCCCGAAGGACTCGGAACATCCCTAAGGCCCCACATGGAGCCCGCAGGGGCCTGGGGGTGGAGGCACAGGGGAAGGGTCACAGGATACTCCTGTCCCAAGCTGCCCTCGATGCTGACCTGGAGCTTGGGGGTGAGCCAGGCCCTCACACAGCTGCAGTCCTGCAGCAGGGCCCCAGCATGCTAATATCCTTATAGCCCCAAACCGGACCTCGTGGGGGGACACTGCCCTCTCTGGGACCTCCTGAGGGCCTTGCTGACCCTTCACAGTGTCCTGGTGCCGGACCAGGAAGCTTTAGCTGAATCCTGGGGACACAGCGGATGGGTCAGATTTTGTGGGGACTCCTCTGACCCAGGGGGTGGGACGTGACGCATGCGCAGAGTGGGTAGGCATCCCCTGACCAGCCTCCGCCCCACCCAGGGACACTCCAGGACCGGCCATGGCCTGGACCTGTGTGAAGCCAAAAGCTTTGGGCAGGAGGCTCCCAGTAGCTTCAGGACCTGACTCTCACTCTCCCGGGCTCCCACTGCAGCTCTCGGCACAACACCCAATTGTCCCTGCTGGACTCAGACGCAGAGCCTGGCCACCACCTCCGCTCACTCCCTCCAACCCACTAGAACTCACGGCCCCAGGGGCCACTCTCTGCTCCTTAGGCTCTGAGGCAGTGAGGACAGTGGTCTGTGATGGCGTGAGATGCTGGGTTTGGTGGGGACCATGGTGCGGGGAGGGGGCACGTGAGGTCCTCGCGTTGGCAAGAGGCATGACTGCGGCAAGGGATCCCTGCACCCACGTCCCCAGCAAGGGCAGAACCCCTGCCTCACCAGCCACTGCTTGCAAGAGCAGGGACCCCTCTCCCCATCACAGTCGGGCCCCCCTGCCCCGTGTCCCCTGCCCCCTGCAACCCCGTGTAAATATCTGCATGATTATGCCCCTCCCGCCAAAGGGCATAATTAGGTGATAGAATTGCTTCTCTCAAAATTGTGTAACCCGTGGGGCCCACAGAAGAGGCAAGGATGACCGGGCACGGATCCCAGTACAAGGCATCACTCTTATCCTTCGTATTCTTGTTCTAAAAAAATTCTGGAGGGTCCGGGGTGATAGTACAGCAGATAGGGCTTTTGCCTTGCACACATCCTATGGGGGCTCAATCCCCTTCCCTCCATATGGCGCCCTGGGCTGTGAGTGTAGAGCCAAGAGTAAGTCATGAGCATGGATGAGTATGCCCTCCCCCAAATAACAATAATAATAATAATACTGTTTCTGGTGGTACTGGGGGATCATGCAGTGGGGGCAATCCTGGGACTCTGGCATATAAAGCTCTCGAGCCTTCTCCCTAGTTAGCAATTAATCCTTCCTTCCTTCCTTCTTTCCTTATTTCCTTCCCTCCTTTCCTTTATTCCTTCCTTATTTCTTTTCTTCTTTCTTTCTTTCATTCCTTTCCTTCCTTTCTTACATCTTTCCTTCCTTTCTTCCTTTCTTTTTTTCCTTCTTTCCTTTCTTTCTTCTTTCTTTCTTTCCTTCCTTTCTTACATCTTTCCTTCCTTCTTTCCTTTCTTCTTTCTTTCTTTCCTTCCTTCCTTCTTTCCTTTCTTCACAACTTCTCTTCAACCCTTCCTTCTTTCCTTCCTTTCTTACATCATTCCTCCCTCCCTCCCTCCCTCTCTCCTCCCTCCCTTCCTTCCTTCCTTCCTTCTTTCTTCACAACTTCTCTTCAACCCTTCTTTCTGTCCGCCCCCGTCCCTCCCTCCTTCCTTCCCGTTCACCTTCCTTCCTCCTCCTAAGGCCATCCTGTCCCAGGAGCAGTGCCGACTCCAGTGGCAACCACATTCAGCCTGACCTTGCTGTCCCACCATCCTCCTGCTCTGCACACAAGCCCAGCGTGAAGCACATCGCCTTGTCACACTCATGTGTGTAGACACACATGAGCACACATGTGTGAACACATGAAGTGTGCCTGCATCTCTCCCATGGAGCAGTAGGGTGTTGAAATCCTCCCGGGGGACTGTCTGTGACCCCAGCAGAACTCCTCAGGTGCAGAGTCGCGCAAAGCCCGCTGCCACCACCCACAGCAGGCCACTAGTGGCCAAGGCAGACAATGAAATCATCTTTTCTCTGGGTTTTGGCAGTTGCTATTTATAATCGGGGAAGGGGTGGCCAGGAAGGACCTGGAGGAGCAGAGCCCAGGGCAGCAGAGACCCATTTCCTGACTCCGAAGCCCACAGCAACACTTCCGTTTACCAAAGGAGATGTGTGTGTGTGTGTGTTGGAATGGAAGAGCTGTTATTCCCTTCCTTCCACTTGTACAGTTTGCACCAGCTCTTAAGGAATACCTAATATCTGCCTGGCCCAGGCTGGGTCCTCCTGGCCATGATTTTCTCCACCTGGGGGAGGAGGGAGAGCAAACCAGAGGGGGGAGGGGGGAGTCAGAGAGCAACAGGAAGCGCCAACATCCTCCCTGTCCCATCCAGCCCAGAGCGGTCCTGAGTGTCAGCAGCCCTGCACTTCATGCAGACTTAGAGCAATTAGCAGATTTGTGCCACCTAAACTAGCTCCCGGGTGACATCGTCAATCTGCAGAAGGAAATGTATGCCTTGGCCTTGGGCTCTTACCCTTGGGAGGGGTGAAACAGAGTGTGACGAGACGGTGCCCTGCCCCCGTGCCCGGTCACAGAGAACCATACTTGAAGGTGAAGCTGGTCTAGGTGAGCGCCCCATCAGCCCCACCCGAAGGGCACCTTGGGGAAGATCGTCTGCTTAGCTCACGGGGCTGTTCCCAGCTCTCTGGGCCCCCGTGAGCAGGAAGGAAGGACTCCAGGAATCCTCCGGTCCCCTGCCAACCACACCCTCTCCCACCCGTATCAGCCCAAGGCGAAGCCCACACAGACTGGGCCCCGAGAGGGTCTGTGGGTGCAGGATGCAGACTCTTCCTCTGCCTCCGTCACCTTGAGTCGTGTCTGTGTCTGGACTCACGTGGTTAGGATGTCCTCTAAAGAGCAAGTGTTGCTGGGCTTCCCCGGCCCATGTGGACGCATCCACAAAGCATTTCCTCACTGGCCTGGCTGGGTGTTTAGTTTCCCCATTTTAAAAACTCAGCCTATTGACCTGAAGTCTCTTCTAGCTCAGACTCTAAGGTTCAAGGAGGACATAGTCCATATTGCTGCTCTGTTGCCAGTCTCTGCCTTCCTCCCCCCATGGAGGCACTTTTTCTCCAGCAGAAGGGGATCAATGCTGCTTTATCCCTTCCGTTTCTCAATCTCCGAGAGGGTTTCTTTAATTCCCGGAATTTTAAGATTCAGAAAGGATCAATGCTTTACACTTCTCAATACTGGGCTATTTTCACCCTCTCTGAGAGGGTTTCTTTAATTTCCAGCATTTTAAGATTTCAGAGGGGGATCAATGCTACTTCATCCCTTATGCTTCTCAATACCAGGCTATTTCCACCATTTCCAAGAGGGTTTCTTTAATTTCCGGCCCTTTAAGATATGGGGGGTGGAGGGGGGAGGCTGGAGCAATAGCACAGGGGGTAGAGCATTTGCCTAGCATGGGGCCGACCTGGGATTCGATTCCCAGCATCCTATATGATCCCTTGAGCACTGCCAGGAGTAATTCCTGAGTGCAGAGCCAGGAGTAATCCCTGGGCATCGCTGGGTGTGACCTAAAAAGCAAATAATTAATAATAATAATAATAATAATAATAATCACTATCACTGTCACCCCATTGTTCTTCAATTCGCTTGAGTGGGCCCAGTAATGTCTCCATTCGTCCCTGTCACGTGCAAGTGTAGCCTGATGACATATTGGGGGATCCTTCAGGGTCAGGGGAAAGAGGACCATTCATTGTTACTGTTTTTGACATATCGAGTAAGTCACAGGTAGCTTGTCAGGCTCTGCCATGCAGGCGGGATACTCTTGGTAGCTTGCTGGGCTCTCCGAGACGGAGGGAGGCTTTTGGGGCAGCCTCTAATCAGCTTTACAGATGTTCCTAATCAGGCATATAGGCGGGTATGATACTCTCAGTAGCCTGCTGGGTTCTCTGAGAGTGAGAACTAGAGAAGAAGAGGTTGTGTGGCCTTTATTAATATTTATTAATAACAATAAATTTAAAAGACTAATTTAAAAAAAAAGATTCAGAAGGGGATTAATGCTACTTCACCCCTTACAGTTTTCAATACTGGACTATTTTCACCAGCTCCAAGAGAGTTTCTTTAGTTTCCGGCCTTTTAAGATTCTGCTGCCACATGCTCAGGAAAACAAGCCCAGACCCTCCCCCTCGGGGACCTGAATCTGCCTCCTCCCTCCCACCCCCGCTTCAGCCCCAGGTCACCTGCCACAGCCCAGTGCCACTTGGGCCTCTGGCTGTCCACTGGCCCTTTTCTCCCCCACCCTTGCTGGTGCAGGGGGACCATATGCAGCGCCAGAGATGGAAGTGGGGTGGGACACGTGCAAGGCAAGCGCGTGTCCTGTGTTTGCTCCTGAGCCCCACTGAGGAAAGGCCGGGGTGCCCGCTGAAAGCCTTCTCTGTCTCAGCCTGCACAGACTTAACGATGAGGGCCCACTGGCTTCCGGTCAGCTGCGTTCCACAGTAAGGGGCCGTCTCCTGCTAACGCACCCGTGTTGCTGACAGTGGGGATGCATGCCTAGGGTTCTGCGTGTACCCTGGACCCTGGGCTGAGCCCTTTGGCCTTCCTATTTCGCTTCACGCTCTACACAGAAGAGTTGAGAAGGCGCGACCAGCACGCCCGCTAGGAAAGGTTTGGCACAGACTTATCGCTTTATTTCTCGGTCTCAGGGAGTGTGTCCACACCAGCAGTAAGGCAGTGCCAAAGGACTTTGCTTCTGTCTCCCCACAGACTCCGCACTATCCTGCCTAACGAGAACAGAGGTCTCATATCACCCCGCTACCTCACACACACAAACGTCCCAGAGGAGGGGGGAGGGCGAGTGGGCGCGGTCCTCCCTCCTTCATCCATAAGGCTGAGAAAGGCCGAGAAGACTCTTTGCTAGAGGTTTGCTCTGGAGCTTAGAAATCAAACTGTCTCCTCTGCAGCCTGCCTGCCCGCCTTTCTCGCTTGTTGTTTTATTTCTTGATTCTCGACCCCACCCAGAGCATGCCTCCACGGTCATTCCCATTCTATCATTTTCTCAATGCCCTTGAGGAGTGTGCTGTGAGTTCTGCAGAAATGCCACTGGTGGTGCTGGGTTCCCTCTGTTTTCGGTTTCTGCAGGGAAATTGCCCTGCCCAAAGAGGCCCCAGCTCTTTCAACCGTGTCTGGATGGAAGTTGGAGGAGCAGAGCGATGGTGCTGCCTTGGGTACTCTCTGGAGGACACAGGACACATGCTGAATGTGGGCTCCACTTGGCCCCAGACTTGTCCTCTACGGTCCTAAGAGGGTTGTCATCTTTGACACAGTCGAAACACGGCAGGGCTCTTTGGGGAGGAGAGGGAAGGTCTGGGTCACAGCTGGCAGTGCTCGGGGCTTATTTCTGGTTCTGTACTCAGGGATCATTCCTGGTGGGACTCTGGCGACCAGAGGGGATGCTGGGGGATCAAACTCACAGCGGCTGGGTGCAAAGCAACTGCCCTCCCTGCTGTACTCTCTCTCTCCAGCCCTAGCCCCTAGGTGGTCTTTCAACACAGGCGCTAGCTAGATAAATAGACAATCTTTGCATTCTTCGAGCAAATGCTCATCCAGTTCGCTTTTCTGGCACTGGTCCTCCCAGATCTTAGCTCCCGCCCCCCAGCTACAGGCCCCCACTCTGTACCCCTAAGAAGAGGGTCATGAACCAGGAAGGAAACTCCTCTATCCAGCTTAGCCAGAGTTCACCCCACCAAAGGACAGGGTGGTGACCTGTCACACACCCAGGACAAAAGCCGTTCATTTCAAATAGCTGAGGCCTTCCCTTCTGAGGGGTGGGGTGGGAGTGGGACTCAGCCTCTCAATTTATGACACCACAATTGACACAGATTAATAAAGCATTGTTACTTGATTAACAAAGCGAACTAAAGTGAACTGTGGCGGGGAAGTTGTGGGGGAATCCGAGAACTTCTAGAAGGCCTGCAGGGGTTCCCCCAAGCAGACCCAGAAATTCTTGAAAAGGAGGTTCCAGATTTGGGGGGGTCCAGGCTTAATCTGATTTCTACATGCAGGGCCTTGGCTCTCTGAGCCTCAGTTCCCTCATCTGTAAGGTGGGAGTGCATCAAGCTGGCCTGGTGGTTAGTACAAACCATGTGGGGGGGGGGGCGAGGAGGGGGGCGGGGGCGGCAGGGCTTGGCTGGACCACACCAACTCTGTGATGGGACCATCAGAGGAATCAGCACCAACACTCCTAGGATGACCCCTGGCTGGAGACCAGCCAAGTTGTGTGGCGGGATTAAGGTCAACAAAATGATTCCAACGAACCCATGCAATAGGGCAGAGCAAAGTCAGACAGGTAGGGAGAAGGCAGAGAATAGGCCCAAAGCCGGAGCACTGCCCCTGGACGCGAGCCCAGAACCAAAGGTCGGGGTTGGATCCGAGTATCAATCAATCACCACTGGGGTGCTTGATACACACCCCAAGTATGAGATTTCCCGGCTCAGGGCAGGCCAGGCCCTCTTGCTGCAGGAAAGCGAGTCTGCCCTGGAGCATGCCGGGAAGTGGAGCCTCAATGCAATTGATGAGTCTTCAGGGTCCCGAGGCCCCGCAGAATGCAGGGGTTCGAGACCCACCACACAGCAGCAGCTCGGCACGTGGCAGCCCTCCAGAGCACTGGACTCTCCAAAATTGTTCTCCAAATGGCCAGGAATCCCACCAGAGACGAGTACAGTATGAAACGCCTTTTTCATCACAAGGGCCAAGCAGGAACACGGTTGATTCCGAGACACCAACTCCAAGTTAGGCTCCGGCACTGAGTGCACTTCCCAAACCATGTACTGAACCACACGGATTTCTCTTCCTGGGCCCGTCAAGTGGGTTCAAGTCTGCAGAACTGAACTCTGCAGAGCCAAGCCAAGCAGAATCCAGCTCATAAAACCCAACGAGGCACTAATGGGGCCATCCAAGAACACTTCCATCAAACTGAAACAGTCACTTGACAATCCAACTCCAATTCGATTAAAACCCACAGGAAATAACACAGAATCGGCCAGCAGTGATGATGATGATGATGAGGAGGAGAAGGAGGAGGAGGAGGAGGATGACAACAGTACCACCTTACTTCCAGTACTGGGTTCCCAGTGACTTCTCTGTCTGTGCCCAGGGTACAAGATCAGAGTCTGCGATGGTCTGCAACCCCAGGCCCTTTCTACTGGCCTTGAGGGTGTATGGGGCTGAGGTCACAGGGAAGATCAGGGTCCACAGAAGAGCAGAAGATGGTAATTAGCTGTGCGGCTTCTCGGCTGCTGTCTCGTTGGCTTGTTGGCCGGAGATGGTGCTGAGTGGGGGCTGTTGTGGCTGTTGTTGCAGTAATACACACGGGCACCCTAAATGCACTCCTTGGCCTGTGTCTACTAGATCCTGACCGGCCTTAGCAAAACTACAACCTGACACCTACCTATGCGGCACCAGAGAATGCGGGGGGGGTGGGGGAGCAGAGGGGATCAACATCACACTTGCAGAGGGAGGTGAGAATTGGGGGTCCAGGAGTCTCTTTTTGTTTTGGGGGGACGGTTGGGCAGTGCCCAGTGGTGTGGTAGGGGCTAGTCCTAGTTCTGTGCTCTGAAGTGACCCCTGGTTGTGCTCGAGGGCCCATATGTGGTGCTGGAGACCTGAACAGGGGATCAGCAGAGTGCAAGGCAAGCGCCCCACCCCCCTCTACTGTTTCTCAAGAAACTCTGACAGCGATAAAAGCTGGGGGGGGGGCTTGGGAAGATGGGGAGGTACAACCCCACCCCATCCCAGCGCAGCTGTGAGGGGACCCTCTGGACTGAAGCCACAGGAGGAAATACCAAGGTCTCTTTCCCTGCAGCTGTGTGTCCCCCACCCTCCCCCCACCGCCATCCACAGAGTCTGACGAACCCGGATGACGTGGCCACAGGCCCGGGTTTGCTATGGTTTCAGTTACTCATCTGAGAAACACGGGCCCTCCTGAAACCGAGGGGCCATCCCCTAGAGAACGAGCTGCTGATTCAGGCACCAAGGACAGAACAGCCCATGGGGTTCCTGGCTCCTTCCCCTTCCGCATTCTGGGTGCTCCCCACCCCCACCCCACCCCCAGCAAGGCACCACACCCCGTCTATGGCTGCAGCCTGACAGCTCTCCTCAGAAAACGTGCTCTGCAGGGGTCCAGACTCGCCCTAGGAGGAGAAAGGAGCCAGGGTCTCCCCTGCCCAGGCCCCAGGGCCAGCCCTGTACTGAGCAGGACAGTGGGCTATGGGCCTCCAGCTTGCTTTCCTCATTCCTCCTCCCCGTGTTCTCCATCCCCACCCCCCTCCCAGGGCTGACAGCGGATTTTCCATTGCTTCTGCAGACAGAGGTGGCGCCTCCCTTGCTTGCTCTCCTCATGGCGCCCTGTCCCCGCTCCCACACAGCTGGAAGAGCAATGTGACATATGGAGCCCATTCGCATCCGGGAGGGGGCTGTCGACATTCTTCTCTTTGAAACTCAAGCCATGTAGCCTCGCTGTTCCAAAGGGCCTCACACTCCTGGAAGCAGCCCCACAAAGGCGGGGGGCGGGGGGCGATAGTGGGTTTGCCTTTGCCTGAGAGTCACTTCCCAGTATCTCATACAGGGGAAGTTGAGCCGGGCAATCACCTGTCCCCAGCTCAGTGACCCTGGACAAGCACCTCCTCAGGAACTCGGGGTCCCTCGCCCCGTTCCAAGCCAGGACACGGGTGCCCGCTACACACCGGGCTAAGGCAAAGGAAGGGTGTGGGAAGGAAGGGGAAGGGGTGTGGGCTGTGCTGACACACTCACATTTGTGTCCCCCCCCTCTTCCAAAGGACCCCAGGGGATTGCTGAGTGACGCTGAGCAGAGAAATGTCGAAGCTTCCTGAACTCACTTCATTCATTCCCATCTGGGGCAACCAGACAGGAGACCACCGAGTCCCACAGGGCAAGCGTGGGACCTGCTGGTTTACACCGAATGCCAACTCTGGTGCAGGGGTGGCTTCTGTCAAGCCCCCGGATGACAGTGACGAGGCCGGTTCCTGGGGTCTCGTTGGAGGGACAGGGCTGTGGGCTGTGGGAAAGTGTCACTTCCCTGCCACCCTGATTCAACCTCGCCGCTGAGTCAGTCGGCCGTGTCGAGGTGAATCTCAGTGAGCAGAGGACAGGCAGGAAGGACAGACGGAAAGGAAGTTCACATTCCAGAAAGGCACCGCCCTGCTCAACTCCACCATCCTCCCGACGGCAGAAGTCAGGGTCCCGGGGCCCCTGGGCTGGGAGGGGAGCCCCAACTGTGCCAAAGACCCCACTACCACACGCCGCCTTCAAGAGGATGTCATGTACAAACGGTGACCCGGGTCCGAGGAGGAGAGACACGCAGCCAGGGTGAGCAGGGCCCCTGCAGCTGTGTCCCCCAGTTCTGAGTAAGACAGGCACGGCTAGGGCAGAGGCCGGGAGGGGAGGCAGGGACGAAACCCAACCAGGGCAGGCAGAGCCCCCAAGCACAAACACCTCCAGCACCCGGGGCCCATGTCAGGGGCAAGTGAACCTAGAAAGTGGGAGGTCAGAAGTTCACAAGTGTTCAAGTGCCCGTTTTATACTGGAGAGATGCTAATAAAGAGAGGCGAGGACCAAAAAAATTCCGACTTCTTGGAGGAACTGGCAAGGCAGGAGGAAAAAAGCTGAAAAACTGCTCATAAAAACCAGGGGTGGGTGTGACTGCGGGGTGGGAGGGTTGGGGAGGAGAGAGGCTGCTTCAAAGCCCAGCCTGCACACTCCAGGCTGTCTTTGAAAAGCAGCCCCAGGAATAGCTGAGAGCGAGGCCCAGAGGCTGCCCGGGACCCCGCCCAAGTGGCAGCAAGGGACTCCGCATGGCGATGGTTGGAGACACTATGTGGGAGCCAGTGAGACACACACACACACACACACACACACACACACACACACACACACACACACACAGTCCCCCAATGCCCCACAGAGCACATGCCACCCAGGGAGAAGTTCCTTAGCAGGGAGATGAACCGAAAGGCTGGAGTGCATCCCCCCACATACGAGAGCACCATTCCCCGTTCCCCACCGCCCCCCCTCAGATCCCAGAAACACTGCTGGCATTGCACCCGAGAACCCTGGGCACGGCCTCCCACCGGAAAAGGAGAAAGCACACGAAAGCACAAAACAAATAATATTCCAAACTTCTTCACATGGCCCTCGATACGTCTCTTTTTCCAGAACCATCTCCAGCTCTTCCTACCAACCCCAACCCTCCGATGGCCATACGGGAACCCAACAAGTCTAAACGTTTTCCTCTTCTAAGCGTTTGCCCATGGCTGCGATGATGCCTCGTTCGGCTTATCGAGCACACAAGCCCGACATCACTCTTTTCAAAACACACAAATCAGAGTTTTTCAAAGTAGGGCCTGCGCAGGATCCGATTTCATTGAAAAGTTCTGGTCTTAACATGCCAAAGACACAATCTCTCTCCTTCCTCTCCCGCCCCGCGCTCACCCTTCGACCACATCAACGTTGATCTGCTTTTGAATGTTTGCTTCTGCTGCTTTCCTTCCTTCCGCAGGAAACTTTGATTTCCACTAACTGATCTCTTTTTTTTTTTAATGTGAAAAATGGTTGGCTTAAAAAAAAAACTTACTGAAGTAATATTGTATCATAGCATTATATATTTTTCAGGTATGCATAATTGTCACTGTCACGGTCACTGTCCTCCCATTGTTCATCGATTTACTCGAGCAGGCCCAGTAACATCTCCATTGTGACAATTGTTACTGTGTTTGGCATATCAAATACATCACGGGTAGCTTGCCAGGCT
>JAOXYA010495055.1:0-15022 GCA_028565675.1 Sorex palustris | reverse complement strand
CCATGTAGTACCACTTGTATGTAAATTTCATAACTTCATCTTTTCTAACAGCTGCATAGTACTCCATTGTGTAAATGTATCAAAGTTTCTTTAACCAGTCATCTGTTCTCGGGCACTCAGGTCATCTCTCTTTTATTTTGTTTCATTGGTTTGGGGGCCACGCCTGGCGGTGCTCAGGGCTGACTCCTGGCAGGGCTCAGGGGGCCATCTGGGGGGGGGCTGTAGGCAAAGCAAACACCCTACCCATGGTACCATTGCTCCATCCCTGTTTGCAGCTTCCTGAGAATCTTCAGACAGCACCTTTGCCTTCATCCCCTGGCCAGCACTTGTCACCTCTGGTCTTCGTGACCCTGGCACCCTCACAGGTGTGAGACAGAGCCCAGTGTGGTTTTGATCTGCAAAAGCAAGAGAGATGAGATGCATGTGAAGGAGGAAGAGGAAAGCAGCTCCCCCATCTGTCTGCCTCCTGGAAGCCCAGATCCGTGGACACGACAGGGAGGAAGACGTGGATCTGCGTTTCCTCTCTCCGGGTTCAGCCGAAAGACGGAGAAAGTGTCCTCGGGTTTGCCTGCAGGCAAGCAGACGAGGCAACTGCTCCTCTGCCCGCGGTGCCAGCCAGAGCTGGGCTCCTCGCTTTATTCCTCCAATCCTGCGCCACAAACCTGGGCTGGGCCTGACCTCCCATCGCTTCCCCTGGTGCTGCCCTTTAAGGGGTTCACGCAGCCAAGACACAATCTTTGCCCGCAGAACATTTCCTCCCAAAGCCGAAGAGTGATCTTTGTCCCCTCACACTCCCAAGGACCGGGTCCAGCAGCTGTGACTGGGCGCGGACAGGCAGCTGCCCCTTTGGGACAGAAGTCATCGTTGGCACGGGCTTTGCAGATTAGGGCTGAGTCTCCCTGTCTGTCCCGGTGTGGCTCACAGGGGCCCCTCCACTTCCTGTGTCTCATCTGCCAGCTTGCAGGGGTCCCCTGTGGGGCCTCCAGAACTTTCTTCCCGGATAGACCCTGTCACCCCGTCCCCCACTTTCTTGTCTGAGTCGGGCTCGTATGAACATCCATGCACATCCTTCTTTGCTTCTGGAGACTTCCGCAAGAGCAACTGCTAGGACCAACAGAACATTTCCTGGCTTTTGCGACAGATTTCCAGGGTCCACACCCCTCTGGGTGACTGTCCCCACAAGCACTTCCCGAGAGGGCCCGTTTCCCCACCGCCTGGCCCGCCCCCCAGCAGGGGGCATTTTCATCCAGTCATTCCCCATCTGCTGGGGGGACAATTCCCTCCGGGTTGCTCTTGTTTCCCCGCTCGCATGACCATGCCGGCGTCTCCCACCCGAGGTCCTGCCGTTTTGCAATCCATCTGCAGCCTGGTGCAGGACCTTGCATGTATTCCAGTTTTATCTCGCTGGAGTCGACAATCATTCCTTCCTGTTGAGATCATCTGGATCCCGATTCTGCATCCCAGTACACGGGCCTTCCCTCCCTGCCTTGTGTGGTTTGCACAGTTGATAAGCAGTTATCTTTGGCTTTATCCAAGTTGTTGATAGAATGAGGAGGAGGTTAAAGGGTTTGGGGGCCAAGGACTGTCTGGCCGAGAGCTGCAAAAAGGCCTGCAGGGAGGGGGTCCATCTTCTAAGGGACCCTACCTCCCTTAGGTGCGAGGGACCTGTCCTTGGGACTGGGTGGGCACAGGTGCCAGCCATGTGGTCTGAGCATGTGGTGTTACTCTGAAGATGTATGATGTCCCGATTTTGTCCACAGGATTTCACTAGAGACCCTCCGTTTAGTGTCAAATTGGCCCAGGAGGGGAAGAGAACATTCCACTGAGCTGTGGAAGATTCTCCGTCACAGACCCCTTTTTGTCCTCCCTTTGGTTTGGGGGCCACACCTGGCAATGCTCAGAGGCTACTCCTGGCTCTGCACTCAGGGATTACGTTGGGAGTGCTCAGGAAGCCATATGGGATGCCGGGATTGAACCCGGGTTGGCCGCATGCAGGGCAACTGCCCTCCCCGCTGTGCTGTCACTCTGGCCCCTGGTCACGGACCCTTCTGATCTTCCCGGGATTCCCTGTGACAGGAGCAGAGCTGGGGCTGGGATTCTGGGACTCCCCACAGCAAGAGGAGAGGGAGCTGTGAGCTCAGGAATTGCTGAGCAGCCCAGCGGCGTCGCTCGGACCCAGGCTCAGCCCAAGGCTGCAGCACAGTCCTGGCTGCCATACTCTGGGGTCCCCCCGATCCTGCCACAGCTTCCCCCGGTTGGACCCTAGCCAGGTTCCTGGGAGCCCCCCAACTCCAGGAGTATGAACTTCACAAATGCTGGAGCCCCGGGAGGGCCCCAGGAAGCACCACAGCCAGGCACGGTGGGGCCCCCACACTCCATCATCGCACCAGGAAGGGACACAGGAAAGGCAACAAGGGGTACTCAGGCTCCGGAGCTGCCGGGGACTCACCCAGCATGGGCAGCCGCCAGGAAGCAGAGTGGAGGACGTGGGCTACTGCCCCATGAGCCTGTGGCCACTGTGAGGTCCTGGCTGACATGGGGCGTGCATGTGACCCAGAGAGAGATGCACAGTGGGCTGGGGCCAGCTCACGAGACCAGCGCTGGATCTCCTGAAACAGTGCTCTGGGCCGAGGGCAGGCAGACACCTCCACGGCCACATGAGGGCCTCAGCGCCAGCCAGGCCTGCGCATTCCCTGACGGCTCCTGTCATTGCCTCCCAGTTGCTCGACGACGCTGTGGCCAGGACACGACTTGGAGCCTGAGAACTAAGACATGAGAAAAGCCTCTTAATACAAATAATCTTCTGTCGACCGCAACCGGCCCGTTGGCTCCTAGCTGAGTTGGCACAGCCCGGTAATGAGCTCACGGCCCACGACATCGCGGGGTTCCCGCGCCAGACCCGGCCTTAGGGAAAGGCCCGGGCGCTTCCTGCTCGGCCTCACGTTTATTTCGTGGCTAGGTCCGTCCCACACAGCTGGGCTCTCAGTGAGGGCATCCCACGGCCTGCCCACCTGGCTACCCTCGTCTGCCGCTCCCCCTTCCCTACGCCTGGCATTGGC
The DNA here is from genome assembly GCA_028565675.1 of Sorex palustris. Lineage (NCBI taxonomy): Eukaryota > Metazoa > Chordata > Mammalia > Eulipotyphla > Soricidae > Sorex > Sorex palustris. Next base: position 11,963 of record JAOXYA010495055.1, on the reverse strand, counting down.
TGGGCCTGCCATGCCCCATGCCCACCCCTGCTCCCCTGGCTGCAGCCTGGCCTTCGACTCGGTGTCCCAGTTGCCCACAGCCCGGTGTTTTGCTCTCCCACCTGCCTTTGGCAATTGCGAAGCCCCCTTCTGGGCTTCAGAACTGCCAGGAAATAGGGGAGGCTTAACCGCCATCACCCCCAAAATAAAGCGGGACAGTTCCACAGCTGAGATGCGGAGTGAGTCATGGCCTTGGAGGCACCTTTAAAGGTCACCCCATACCCGGGGCCAACATGTCCTCCTGATCGTCTCCCCACACAGGGTTGGGGGTGCACAAAAACAAGCCCTCGGGGGCACCTGCATGAGTGTTAAGAACATACACACGCACATGCGCACATACACACACACACAACACACACGCACAGAGCAACACTGAGATGCAGAAGTGACTGCAAAGGCATGGGGGGTGGCTTCAGACAGGCTTCACAGCCCCCAGGAGGAGGGGGCTTACAGCGCCCTGAGTGTGGGGTCTGCAGCGGCCCTCTCACCCCCACCTGCGGGCATCTGCATCCGGCATCAGGCAGTGGGGTGATGGGGTGACGGGCCGCGGTCTGGTTCATGCCGCTCCTGGCCACAGCAGGTGCGGGGGCTTGAACACGGGACAGCATCAGGACCAGGCCGCGGCAGGTTCAGGGAGGAAGTGGCCTCGCTGACCAGCAGACTCAGACGTTCACCCCCCACTCCTGCCCACCGCCCCGTCTGTTCCCCTCAGAGTCGCCCCAAGGCGGCGGCTGGGCAGTGATGAGAAGCATGTGGTCAAACGCTGCCTCACGCACATGATGCTGGGTCGCGTCCCTGGTGCTGCCCACATGCGCCCTCATGGGCGGTCCTGGCACCCGCGCCCGCCAGGTCCCTCAGCCACGGGTGAGCAGAGCCTGAGAGGCACAGTGGGCCGGAGAGAAGACAGCAGGGCCACCGGCCTTGCTCACAAAGAAGTTCATGCGGGAAGTACCCTCATGGCTGGGGTAGGCTCTCTGGACCCACAAACGCTGGCTGTTCCTGCACTGGGAAGACGTTCTGGGCCCCGGGGGTCACTGAGCTGCCCCTTTGCTCGAGACAGAGGAGCCTGAGGGTCCCCCTCCAGATTTTTGGGTTTGGTTCGGTTTGGGGGTCAGGGCTTCCCCCAGCTCTGTGCTTTGGAATCGCCCCCCAGAGGGCTTGGGAGACCTTGTGTGGTTCCGGGAATCGAACTCAGGTTGGCATCATGCAAGGCAAGAGTCCTCCCCGCTGTGCTGTCCCCCCGCCCCAGGTTGCTGCTGTTAAGGGGTTCGTGGTTCCTCCTTCCTCCCTCTGGGACTGTCACTGTCCACTGTGAGGATGGATGGTCACCCTCTGGTCAGGGAGCTCCTGCCCTCTCTGGCCCGAGTCCCCTGCGGGGCACCCGCGTCAGCCACAGTGTCAGTCCCTGGCACCCTCGGGGCTACTCTGCCTTCCTTGCTTTGTGTTTGTGTTGGGGTCACATCTGCGAGTACTTGAAGCTTATTCCTGGCTCTGGGCTCAGGGATTCCCTCCTGGGGTGACCCCAGTGACCTCTCCCTGGATTACCCACCACTGTCCCGTCTTGTCCTATAGCTGATCATTTCCCTTTACAGCCTTCTAGAAAATCGAGTCCACGCCATCACCACCTCGTGTTCTCTGCTCACGCAGCTGCAGCCCCCTCCATTCCCCTACAAACCCCACAATGAGGCCTGACCTCACCACCTGCCTACCCCAGGACCTTGGCATGTGCCATTCTTCGAGGTCCAGAACACCTTTTCTCTAGGTCTAGCCAGGGAGAGCTTCTGGAACCTTCCACACGTGTGCTTTTTTGTCCGTGTCAAATGGCACCGCTCCCATCCTGTGCTTGTTCCACACTGGGCAGAACTCTCCACTGCCCAGGGTCCTGCTTGATGCCGGGGGACCAGCTAGCAGGCCGGCAGCACACAGGGCACCCTCAAGGCCTGGCTTTTGTGTGAGTTGTGCGAGCGTGTCTCAGGGCCGGAGGAACTGAAGGTGAAGCCCAGGCCTTGGGCGGGGTAAGAAGCTGAACAGACTCTTGGCTGTCCTGCCTGCCGCTGACCACCTCTTTGCTTCTGTTCATTCTGCATTCCCCAGAGAGAGCCAAGCGGGGCCATCTAGAGGAAGGACAGACCCCCCCCTGCTGCCTTTACCCAAGCTCTGAGGAGGAACACAGCAGCCGGCGTGTGCTGGGTGAGGCCGGGTGTGGGTGGGAGAGAGGCCGCCACCCAGGGAGCTAGGAACCTGCATCAGGGGCAGCTGGGGAGAGCGGAGCCTCAGGGTCTCAGCCCACACAGCCCGGGGCCTGCTCTCACTCAGCCCCCCCACTGCTCCCCAACTTTCCGCCCAGCCATGTGCCTCCCCAGACCCCACCCCCACACCTTGGTCATTAAGAGGCACCAGACAGAGCCGCTTCTCTCTCATCCCTTCAGAACGCCTGTCGCGGGGCTGGAGCCTAGCGAGGAGGGTGTTGGCCTTGCACACAGCCGACCTGGGTTCGATTCCTGGCATCCCATAGGGTCCCCAAGCACCGCCAGGAGTCATTCCTGAAAGCAGAGCCAGGAGTTACTGGTGTGACCCAAAAAGGGAAAAAAACAAACAAAAAAATCTTTTTTTTTTTTTCACAAGATTGGAAAATCCCGCGGGGTGGGGGTGGTTGTTTGTTTGTTCGTTTGTGTTTGGGGTCACACCCATTGATGCTCAGGGCTTACCCCTGACTCTGCACTCAGGGATCACTCCTAGAGGGACTCAGGACTCTGGTTGGTGTTGGGGATCAAACGGGGGTGTGCCAGGTGCAGGACCAGCGCCTTCCCGTCTGTGTTATCTCTGGGCATTCCTCATGTTTGGAGGGAAGCAATCAAACGATTTCCAGATGGGGCCGAGCCATCTGCAGAGCCTGGCACCCGCTGGGGCACCCTGAGCATGCCTCTCCAACCCACACTCCCAATGCGGGCAGCCCGCTGCTAAGGCAAAACAGAAGCAGAACAAAGAAATGATGTCTGAGATGAGTTTTTATTCTCCCAGGAAGGTTCTGAGCCCAATGCACGCCCATTTCCCGGGCTTTTCCATAGAACAGCTCCATGCAGCTACATTTGAAAAGCGCAGTCCTGGGGCGGGGAAGGGGGGTGGTGGGAAGGGCCAGGGGTTTCAGGCTGAAAATCAGCTCCCAGGCCGGGCATGTGAGACACTGGCAAGGTGGGGCCCTCGGCAGGCTCTCGGGGTTCACGTTTCTGGAAAGCACTGACCCTTGGGAGCCAGCAGCTGGGGTGGGTTGCCTGGTTCCGACCCAGGCTCCCGCACCTGCTCCTGGTCTGGGTCTGGGTGTCAGAGGCAGCTGTCTGCACTGCTAATCCCGAGTTCAGAGGCGGGTGAGACAGGCAGCCCCAACACCTGGGTGGGGTGGGGAGGAGAAACCAACCCCCTGAGGGTACTTGTCTCAAAGGGCGCCCCAGAGGAGGAGGCTGAGGCAAGGGGGGCTAGAACCAGGAAGTGGGGGGGTCTCTGAGCAAAGCAGTCTGAGCAGATGGAATGAGGGGGCATCGGGGTACGCTCAGGGCTGAGTGGTCTCTGCCCCACAGGCAGATGGAGCGAGTGGCCCAGGGTCTGCTCTGGGCTTTCCCCGAGGGTTCTTCCTCCCCGCAAAAGGGCAGAAGCCCTCCATTTCGCTGGTCTGTGGAGGGACTCCCCCTGCCCCCCGCCCTTCCTCCTCCTCCTCCTCCTGCATGTCTGGGGGGGGCGCAGGGAAGGACCCCGGCAGGGGCAGGAATGTGCCGGGTGCGGGGCCCACCCCCACACAGGCCGGCCCTGTGACGAAGCCTCCAGGATGGTTCTCCAGATGCCGGGGAGTCGGAGACAGGAAGAGAAATTCCAGAGATTTTTCACGTGCAAACGGATATTTCCTTGCAGAGTTTCTAGACTAAATAATCCTCCCTGTGTCTCAGGGATGGTAACACTGCTGACCTGGAACATTCTCTGCAGGGTAGCCCGGGGCGTGTCCCCCGGAGGGTGCAATGCCCTTGCCAGGCAGAGCCTCACACAGCTCCTGGGTACAGCAGGCTAGTAATAATGGGGGGGGTCTCCCCACTGGCCGTTGATCTATACGGGAGCCACACTCATCAGGACTCAGGGCTGACTCCTGGCTCTGTGCTCAGGGATCACTCTTGGAGGGGCTCAGGGACCACACGGGATGCCGGGGATCGAACCCAGGTCAGCTGCAGGCAAGGTCAGCGCCTGACCTGCTCTTCTATCTCTCCAGCACTATATTTATATTTTTAATATATCTTTTTAGACGTTTATTGTTTGTTAGCTACACCCAGTGGTGCTGAGGGCTTACTCCTGGCTCTGCGCTCAGGGATTACTCCTGGGCGGGCTCAGAGGATCATGTCGGGTACAGGGGATCGAACCCCAGGTCGGCCATATGCAAGGCAAGAACCCAGCCTGCTAGACTATCGCTCAGCACCAATATATATTTTTAATTGACTTTTTGGGGGGAAGGAGCAGTTTGGGGCCTGCCACAAAATTGAGTGGTCAGGACAGAAGTGGCCCACGTCCTCCCTGCCCTCCGCTGCCACCTCCCCTGAGTGGCTCCTTGTCATGCATGAGCCCCCTCAGCCCCTGGGCCACACTTTCTTTTATTTTTTTCCTTTTGGGGCCTTTACTTTTGGGTCATACCTGGTGATGCACAGGGGTTACTCCTGGCTCATGCACTCAGGGATTACTCCTGGCAGTGCTCGGGGGACCATATGTTTTTTTTTGGGGGGTTTTTTGGGTTTTTTTGGGGTTTTTTTTTTTGCTTTTTGGGTCACACCTGGTGATGCACAGGGGTTACTCCTGGCTCTGCACTCAGGAGTTACTCCTGGCGGTGCTCAGGGGACCATATGGGATGCTGGGAGTCGAACCTGGGTCGGCCATGTGCAAGGCAAATGCCCTACCCGCTGTGCTATCTCTTCAGCCCCATCGGGGGACCATATGGGATGCTGGGAATCGAACCCGGGTCGGCCTTGAGCAAGGCAAATGCCCTCTCCGCTGTGCAATTGCTCCAGCCCCCTGGGCCTCACTTCCCATCAGGGTTCCTCCAGGTGGAAAGAGTCAGTGGATCTGGCCATGGTGCCACAGTCCCCCTGGAACCCCTGGAACCCTGAGCCTCCTGCCCCCTACCCCCCATCTGCTCCTACTCCTCTCTGGCACTGAGATCCCTTTCTGTCTCCGCAACCTGAGTATCCATTTTATTTAGTGCCACATAAAGTAAACAGGTCTGGAGTGATAGCACAGAGATAGGGTGTCCCCTGGTGACACAGGGGGTGACGTTTGTCCCTGGACCACCTCAGCTCTGCCTTCGGGAGGAGCCCGGGAGGAGAGCATCTTCCAGACTCTCAGGAGGGAAACCCATGCCATATGTCATAAGGCCCTGTGAAGAGGGGGAGGGGGGAGGAAAGGGAGGGGGAGGAGGGGAGAGGAGGGTCAGCAAGATTTTCCTGAGCTCAGCACCCATCTTGGTGGAGACAGACACTGACTCCAGCATGACTCACAGGCTGATCTCCCGAGCCGTCCCCCCGGGCCCTCAGCCCTCTGGGGAGCCCCAGCCGTCTGGCCAGGCTCTTACTCAAGGATACATGCTGGCTAGATTCTGGGAAGACCTTCCGGGACACGACTTGCCCTTCTCCCCTAGAGGTCTGATAAGACCGGCTGCTCCTTCCCCTCCTTTGTGGTGAGACTGTGGCTGTGATTCCCGGAACTGCTGCAGCCATTCAGGACCACGAGGTGATTTGGGCGAGCCACTCTAAACAGCACAAAGGCAGCTCCAGCACCCAACTTTCTGCCCTAGGGACCTAGCTGGGGCTGAGGCGAGCTCTAGAAACGCCCATCGCCTCATGAGAAGGCCAGGGAGGATGAACAGCCAGTCTGCCCGCAGCTGACGCAGGGAGCAGGTGCTGTGGAACGCTTCTGTTTCTGTCCGGCAAGGGTCCTGGGGCAGAGAGCAGACCAGCAGGCGCTGGCTTCCTGCAGGCTCCCTGGGGAGGTGCCAGGCCAGCTAAGGGTGGCAACCCCTGTGAGCACCCCCGGGAGGGACAGGCTGGGGTCTGGCTTCGGAGAGAACCGTTGGACTTGGGGGGCACATTCCTGACACCCCCACCGGGGACGAGAGGATGGGGCCAGCCGCCCCAGCGTCAGAGCACAGGGCAGAGAGTGCGGAGTCTGCCGTGTGTGGGAGAATGGCAGAAAGCCCCAGAGTCAGGCAGGGGTGGCTGGTGATGGAGCCTGGCACTTCCCTGGTGCCCAGATGCAACCCTGGAGGGCTGCCAGGAGGAAGGCGCCGAGTGAGGGTGTTGAGACCCCACAGAGATCACCGGTGAGTCTCCAAAGGACCCCCAGGAACCTCAGGAGAAAGAAACGTCACCCATCAATGCAGACAACCAGGCCAACTCCCTGGGTCCCCAGTCCCCATCCACAAGCCCCCACTCCACTCCAGAGGGGCCGAGGCATCCCAGGATGGGCAGGTGGCCCTGGAGGCCTGCGGGAGGGGGTGTCTGCCCAGTGGGGTCGAGGACTGGACTGCATGTGGTTGGCCCCTCCTGGCCCTCTCCCGAACACCTGCAGGCCAGCCCTGTGCCCAGTTCCCCACGACTCCCGGATAACTCCAGCTCCAGCGTTGGGGGGCATTTGGCAAGGGTCCTTCCAGTTCCCACCACAGACCCCCCCCCAAGCTGGAAGAAATTTACCATCATTGAGTCCCTATTACCCAAAGACCCCCAGACTTTAGGGGAGCACTGATGTATGAGTGCCAGAGGAATTTCTGGGGAGCTGAGGACAAGACGGCTCAGACAAGTCAAACCCAGAGAGCAGGCACCAGCCTGGCAAACGCGAAGCCATGAGTTCGATCCTTGGAGCGGCCCACATGTGTGCGGTCTGCAGGTGGCCAGCCCCCGGCCATGACAACGGCCACCAAAACAAAAGGGCCATGGGGGAAGAGGCGCCCCTGCCCCAGCCTGTCGCCGGCCGCCCAGGATCACAGATGCATGTGATGCTACCGGCTGCTTTAGGTCTGGGGCTGGACGCGCAGTCTCCCCCAGGTCCCTGCCCTGACCCCTGACCGAGAGTCTGTTCTGCATCCTAACTCATGAGTGACTTCTGGGCCCCAGCCCCCCACCCCCCGGCCCCCCGGCCTTCCTCCAGGGGCAAGAAGCAGCCTCTGGGTCTGAAGCAATAGCACAGCGCTTAGGGCGTTTGCCTTGCACGTGGCCGACCCGGGTTCGATTCCCAGCATCCCATATGGTCCCCTGAGCACCGCCAGGGGTAATTCCTGAGCGCAGAGCCAGGAGTAACCCCTGAGCATCGCCAGGTGTGACCCAAAAAAGAAAACAACAAAAGAAGCAGCCTCTGACTCCGGTTCCATCTGAGGCTCCTTTCCAAAGGCTCCAGAAAGCTGCACCCTGGCAAGCCACATGCTGGCCTGCAGGATGTGAGGCTGCTGGGGGAGTTCCCGCCAGAGGCTGCAGGCAGGCAGGAGAAGCCACAGCAAGAGCACCTGGCCAGCCTGGCGTCTGCCGGTGAGTTCCCGGGAACCCGGGTGGGGCTTTCCCGGAAGTGTGAGGAGTGGGTGGGCCTGCGCCCTGCACCCCCCTCATCCTGCCAGCTGTGCCTCTTCGGTGCCAAGGCAGCTGACCGGCCGGCGCTAACAGTGCAGGCCGCTGGAACAGGGTGTGGACACTGGGTGGACCCCGTGAGGCCCCATCCCTGCCACTGCCCAAAGAACACAGGTTTCTCGGTTGTTTTGTGGTTACTGTACATTTGATTTTAGTTTGAGGCCGTACCTGGCTGTGGCTCAGGGCTGACTCCGGGATCTGTGCTCAGGGTCACTCCTGGCAATGCTCAGGGCCCACGTTGGATGCCCAGGATTTAACCCCGGTTAGCAGAGTGCAATGCAAGTGCCCTACCCCCCCCCCACACTCCGCACTGTCTCTCTGGTCCCCCAAGAGTCTGCCCTGCAGGTGGGACCGTGCCCGGCAGATAGCATCTACACAGCCAGGGTCCTGACCCGGAGCTGGGGTTCAGACTCAGAGTGGACCCACCTCTCTACAGGGATGGGGGACTTGGTGAAAACTACTGGTGTCTCCCTGCCCCAGGTGTCCAGTGCAGATCTGGGACTGTTTGGGCCACCTGGAAGATTTGCAATGACCCAGGCCGCCGTCACCCACCTGCTGTGTACTGCCCCGAAGCTGGGCCGGGAGATGCCATGGGGCTGACGGGCGGCTGGGGAAGGAAAGGGGTTCGAGAGCAGCTAGACACATGTGAGGGACGTGCCGGGACAGGACACGGGACACGTGGGCAGCTGCTATGCCTGTGTCCATGTAAGAGCCAGCTCAGGGCCGAGAGAGCCCAGCGGGCTGCAGCATGAGGGACCCCATGGTCCCCCTGACCGCTGGGAGTGACCCAAGCACACAGGACCTCTGGGTGTGACCTCTGAGCCTTGAGGATGTTAACTGCGGTATCCCCACCCCCCACCCCCGTAGCAGGGGACATTCAGGGCCTGTGACCTGCGTCTCCCCAGCTCAGCACTGCCACTCGCCAGGGTCCCACCCCTCCGGGCTCCTGGTTGCCCCTGCTCAGGGGATAAGGGGCCTAGTGGGTTTTCCCATTCCCCGCCCCCCCCCGTCTAGTTGTTGAATGGCAAATCTCCTGCCTACCCCCACACCCCGGGCCACCCACACTCATGCCCTCGTGTACTCCAGATCGTGCCACTGCCACCCATTCTTTGCTCACGAGGGGAGAGTGGGTACCCCTCGACAAGGTCCGGCCTCATGTCTTGCCCCCTCAAAACTCCTGGGCTGGACCCCCCCCCCCAGACACACGTGACATTGCAGCTCCTTTCACTCAGCACTGAGATAGCTGACCTTGGATGGCCCTCTGGGGGTGTGGCATAGGCTGGGGGGGTCCCCGCTCCCCACCAACAAGCCTCCAAGGAAACAAGTGTCCTGAGCAGTGTGTTGGTACAGCTGTTGTGGGCACACACTGGATGACCAGGCTGCAGGCACACACTGGGGAGACATTTTCAGGGAGACACCACCCCGCCAGACCCCATTCTCGGCATGGAGGGTCCCCAGGGGGCTCAAGGCCACACCCAGGGGGTGATGCCTGCTCAGTGCTCTGCCCTCTCGTCACCTGACCCTCGCCCACCAGGGTCTACGATCCGCCCCCGCCCCCAGAGCCAATGGCATTACCATGAGTCACTGACAGTGCTGGGACCCCACAGGGGAGGCAGAGCAGGTGGACGTGTCCTCAGGGGGAGAGTGGTACGGGGGAGTAGGTGGGGCATCCTTGCCAGGGCCCGCGGGGAGCAGGGGTTCAATCCTGTCTCGTCTCACAGACCCCCCTTCTCTGCAGAACCCAGCCCAATCCCCTTTACCGGTGGCCGGGCCTACATGGCACAGTCTTGGTGGTCCCGGTTAGATTGGACCCACAGGGGCCAGGCTTGGCCGGTGGGCACCCTGGCTTCCATCCTGGGCACGTTATGTTCCTCCGGGAATGGCCCCCGAGCCCCAGCAGGTCTATCCACCACCACTCCACCAAAAAAAAATGGGACAAAGTCAGAAGTGGGAAGGGAGGTGTGTATCTCAATGGGAATGGTGCAAGACGGGCAAGGGCTGGGACCATGAAGGAGCCCATTGGTCAGGAGGGCCCAGGCTGGGGGAGTCGGTTGCTACCCTGGCACCCCATTGCCAATTTTTTATTTATTTGTTGATTTTGAGGCCACACCCGGCGATGCTCAGGGTTTATTCCTAGCTCTATGCTCAGGTGTCACTCCTGGCAGGGCTCAGGAGACCATACGGGACGCCGGGGATCGAACCGGGTTGGGGACGTGCAGAGCAACCACAGACTGCTGTAGTACCTGTACTATTGCTCCAGGCGCCCCCTTTAGTACCTGTAGTACCTGTACTATTGCTGCTTTGCCTCCAGGCTGCCTCCAGGCCCCGTGCTGGGCAGGGGAAGCCTCCTGGCGAGCCAACTCTCTGTCTGTCTGGGATCCAGGCCTTGTCACATGCGATTAGAGCAAGTCCCAGGGGAGATTAAAAGCAGATGCTGCGGCCTTGGGAGAGGACATGGCCTGGGGCCAGCCCTCACCAGCCTTCACCTTGCCTTCTGCAGCAAGTGCAAATTGTTCAGAAAAGGCCCGAGGGTGGGGGGGGGGTCTGCCCTCTGGCTCCGACCTACCACCTGGGGGAAGCTCGAGGGGGAGTCCCAACCTCGAGGCCGCCCGCAGGAGCTCGCAGGAGCCCATGCCATGGGCAGTGCCCACTAAGAACCCACCCGGGCCAGGCAATGTGACCACTGTAAACAACATCCACCACTGGTGGCGTTGACAGGGGGGAGTTCTGGGTGTGAACCCCAGAATAGCAGGGACCTGGGGGTATTTCTCATTCCCCTGTGTGCTCTGCGGACAGATCGGGGGCTCCTGCCAAGCTCCAAGACTCCTCAAAGGGAGTAGGCAAGCATCCGTGGGAATCAGCACGCCATGAGCTCTCCTCAGGAGCGCCGAGGAGGTCTCCCACCCATCACCCAGAAAGGTGGTAAAGATGCCAACCTCTACACCCCAAAGGTTCAGAACCCGACAGCACTCGAGATCTTATTTCATTTATTTATTTTTGGTTTGCGGGGCACACGGGCGATGCTCAGATCTGACAGCTGGCTCTGTGCTCAGGAATCACACCCAACGGGGCTTGGGGATCATATGGGGTGCCGGGGATTGAACCCCAAGTCTTGCACCTGTGAGGCCCTGGATTTGATACCCAGCAACATATGGTCCCCCGAGCATGGCTGGAACAGCCCGGTGGTGGCCCCTGGGTACACCACTAGGCGCACCCCGTCCAAAATATAGCCTGCAGGACTGATTTTCACTCAGGCCTGAAGCCATGGAACAGCAGAGAGGGCATGTGCCTCGCACACGGCCGACCCATGATGTCGCGTCCCTTGGGGTCTCCCGGACTCCGCCAGGAGAAATTCTAGAGTGCTTAGCCAGGCGTAAACCCTGAGCGTCACCGCCGGGTTTGCTCTAAAAACCAAGTTTTTCCAAAAAAAAAACTTTTCTACTTGGGAGCCTGTCTGACATGGTTCTTCTTTTTCATCCCGATGCCTGGGGATTAGAGTGGTTTGGTTTGCATTTCCCTGGTGGGTAATGATTTTAGCACTTTCTCATATGCCTATTGCTATCAGGTAAAGAAAATACAAGTTTCTCAAAGTAAGCGTTTGCTTGTTCAAATAGTTTGCCCATGTGTGAAATGGCTTGTTTTCTTATTATTAGCTTCTGGGAGTTCTTTATCTATTTTGAACACAAGGCCTTTGCCAGAAATAGATTTGTAAATATTTTCTACTAGTCTGGTCTATATTGAGTCTCTTAATAGTGCCTTTCAAGAAAAAAAAAAAAACGAGGTTTTTAATTAGGATTAAGTTCAAACTGTCTTCTTATTCTTTTATACTTCCAAGGTCACGTCTGAGAAATCTTTGCTAGTTCCAAGATTCAGTGTTTCTGCCTGTGTTTTCTTTTCCCTTTCTTTCTTTTGTGTTTTGTTTTGTTTGGGGTCCACACCGAGTGACGCTCAGGGATGACTCCGGACTCTGAACTCAGGAATCACTCCCAGTAGTCTGGGGGGACCATACAAGATGCCGGAGATCAAACTCGAGTCAGCGGTGTGCAAGGCAAACGCCCTCCATGCTGTCCTCTATCACTCTGGGCCCTCTCTTGTTTTCTTTAAGAAATCTCGGGACGGGGCTGGAGCAATAGCACAGCGGGTAGGGCGTTTGCCTTGCATGCAGCCACCATGGCCGACCCAGGTTCGATTCCCAGCATCCCATATAGTCCCCCCGAGCACCGCCAGGAGTGATTCCTGAGTGCATGAGCCAGGAGTAACCCCTGAGCATCGCCGGGTGTGACC
>JAOXYA010495048.1:0-15023 GCA_028565675.1 Sorex palustris | reverse complement strand
ATTTAGCTTTGTAAGACATTTCCAAGCTGTTCTCCGAAGTGTTCATAGAACTTTGCACTTCCACTAGACTAATGAATGTTCCAGTTGCTCCTATCTTCACCAGCATCTGTTTTTGTTGGTGTTTGAAACGATCTGACACTGGGTATTTTGCATTTTACACGGTCACATTTGTAATTCTTTGATGACTAATGCCTTGGATCATCTTTTCTTGAGCTTGACCAAGTGTGTGCATGTGCATGTGCGTGTGCGTGTGTGTGTGTGTGTTGTGTGTGTGTGTGTGTGTGTGCGTGACATCAGCAGTGCTCTAGGTTTACACCTGACTCTACACTCAGAAATTACTTCTGCTGCTGTTCAGAGGACCATATGGGATACCAGAGATCAGGTCTAGGTCAATTGTGTGCAAGGCAAATGCCATACGCTCTGTACTATTGCTCTGGTTCCTTTGACCACTTTTTCCTTCTTTCACGAAATGTTCTAGTCATTTGCCTACTTAAAAGTTTGAGTGGGCTGGGGGCTGGAGCTATAGCACAGCGGGTAGGGCGTTTGCCTTGCACACGGGTGACCCAGGTTCGATTCCCAGCATCCCTTATGGTCCCCAGAACACTGCCAGGAGTAATTCCTGAGTGCAAAGCCAGGAGGAATCCCTATGCACCACCAGGTGTGACCAAAAAAAAAAAACCTAAGTAAAAGTCTCAGTGGGCTGGAGAGATAACACAGCAGGTGAGGCACTTGCCTTGCATGTGGCCAGTTCTGATTCAGTGCCCACCATCATATATTGTCTCCCAGCACATCTCAGAGTGACCCCTGAGCACAGAGCCAAGAGGAAGTCTTGAGCACTGCTGGGAATAGCCCAAAAACAAAATAAAAATACATTTTAAATTGAGTTACTGCTGTTAATCCTATTGAGTTGTAGTTCTCTATATATTCTGGAAATGAGTCCTTTTTTTTAACAGCTATGTATGCAGCAGAAAGCTTTGCCCAGCCTATAGCATGTCTATTAAGTTTCTTAATGACTATTGTTCTTTATATTTCTGTTTATTTTTTGATGGTTTCTACTCTTGTTTTTATTGTCTTTTCTTCTAATAATGAGTTTCATTTGCTCTTTTCTAAATCTAGAAGTTAATGTCATTAGCTATCATCTTTTCTAATCAAGAACTCTAAAGCTATAGATTTCCCTCTCATATTTACCTGCATCCAAAAACTTGATTTACTGACTTCTCTTTATCATTCAATTCAAAGTGTTGCAAAACTTTACTGATATTTTCCTCTCTGTCCTAAGCCTTCATTAGAAGTGTGTTGTTTAATTTCCAAATATTTGAATTTTCCTTGATATCTTGTTGTTTGGGATTTTCATTTCATATTATTATGATCCGAGCCATGGTTTGTGCTGTTGCAGTTGCTCTGTCTTGGAAACCACCGAATGTGCTCTTGAAAGAATGTGCATATTCTGCCTTGTGAATCCAAATCAAGTCAGATTGAGTGATCGTGGAGTCTTTTCCCCTCATTTATTTTCATTTGTACCGCTTAGAAAGGTATGAATAGAGGATATTCACACAGGCAGCCCTGACTCCTGTTGGTTTATGTCTTTTAGAGGCCTGAATCTTTGCCATAAGTCTCTCAAAGCCCTGTGTCAGGCACACAGATGTGTTTCCGGTTGCATCCTCTCTTCCTGATGAAAGGCCCCTCATCACTCCGTGGCGCTCTGCCTCTCCACCTTGCGTCTGCTTGTCCTGTTCTTGCTCTGGCAGTGCTAGATCTCTTCCCCCTTTCCTGCATCTGCCTGCGGCTCAGTGTGAAGGACACCCCTTTGATGAATAGTGGCTGGATGGGTCTTGCCTTTTCTTTTCTTTCTTTGCAGGGTGGGGGGGTGTTCCTTGTGGTGCTCAGGAGACCCGAGGTCCACTCCCGGCGATGCTCACTTAAACAGGCCAGATGTTCCATGAGAAGGCCTGAGGAGTGCAGGAGGACGGGGCTCCTAGGGAGGCCCCAGAGAGAGCCACCCCTGGCTGGGGAGACTCAGCAGTGGTCTGTGCCAGTGCAGTGCCGGGCTCCACAAGAGGTTGCATGGGAGTGCGGGCATCACAGCAGGCAGCTGGCAGGTGCCTGTGTGGAAAGCCACAGCCCCAAGAGGGTGGCTGTGTGCAGGAATTGTACCTATGGCTCAGCCCTCAGGGGCTAGTGCCCCCCACTAACCGCGTGGTCTCTTGCATCCAGTCCCCTAAGTCCACAGGCCAGAGGGGAAGGATTTCTACCCTTCAGGGGTGAGGACCCGGTTTCACCAGCAGCACTTCACTCAAAGTCACAGTTTTGGAGGACCTCCCCGCCAACACTCAGGGAGGGTGTGTAGAAGTGCCATGTGTCCTCCCAAAGATGCCAGGCGGTATCTGCACATCTGAGTGGCAGAGGTGCAGAGGCCGTCTGAATGCCACCTTTATGGAAAGTCACGGGTAGTGACATTTGCATGGTCTTTCGATGCAGGAAAGCTCTCGTCTCTGCTCTGTCTTGGTCCACATGTGAATAACTTACATGCAACATACCAGGTGGCCCCAGTCAGGGGCTAAAAGGTGCTCTCCCAATCCGTGCAGTCAGGAAGAGCTGCATGGAAGAGGCATCCACATATTAGCTCTTGGCTTCCTTTCAGTCTTCCTTTCTTCAGTGTCCCCCGAGGACAAGCCCCCCTGCTCCACCTCTCCCATCCCACCTCTGGAACTAAGGGCAGATGTATAGGCGGGGAAGCCAGCTTGGAGGCAGAGTGACCGTGGGCAGGTGGGGGCGGGTGTGTCCAGCGGGGCGTTCCCTGCTCTCTGAGCCAGACAGAGGAGGGCGTCACACACATTCCCCTCCTGGGTCTGTGCCCTGCAGATGGCAGCGACAGTGAGCTGGAGCTGTCCACGGTACGACACCAGCCCGAAGGGTTGGACCAGCTGCAGGCGCAGACCAAGTTCACCAAGAAGGAGCTGCAGTCACTCTACAGGGGCTTCAAGAACGTGAGTTCTCCGAGGGGACCAGGCGCTAGAGGCACAGCCAATGGCCACTCTCCTAGCACCCCCGATAAGCATCCCAAGGGTCCTTATACCTCTGCCTGGTGCCCTTCCTGCTTCTCCCTTGCCTTCTTTGTCTCTACTCTGATGCCCCTCCCACCTCTCTCCTGCCTTCCCCCACCAGCATCTGCCTGGTCCCCCTCCCAACACCCCCATGCCTCTCCCTGCTCCCCCCCTGACCTGGTGCCCCACCCCCACCCCCGCTGCCTCTGCCTCTGCCTAGTGCCCCTCTGTGCTCACCCCAGCAGGGTCTCAGCAGTGACAGTCCTAGAGAGTAGAGAGAGCCCAGCCCTGGGAGTGGGGGAGGGGGCGCCCAGGTCTCTGAGTAAGGTGGCTTTCTGTTACAGGAGTGTCCCACAGGCCTGGTGGATGAGGACACCTTCAAACTCATTTACTCCCAGTTCTTTCCTCAGGGAGGTAAGTGTGAGTGCTCCTACCCACCCACCTCTCCCTTGCCTGCCTGCCGCAGCCCTGCACAAGGGGGTCCTTTCACCTGGATCCAGCCTCCCCTCTTCCCCTCCCTGCCCTGGAGGCCTGGGGCTGCCCTAGTGCTATAGGAGAGGGGACCCAGCCGGAACCCTTGGGGCTTCCTGGGCCTGCCCCCAGCCCTCTCTCTGCCACCCCCAGATGCCACCACCTACGCACACTTTCTCTTCAACGCCTTCGACGCCGACGGGAATGGGGCCATCCACTTTGAGGTAGGTCCCCCCCACCCGCGTCTCCTGCCCTGCAGCCCATGTGGTGAGGGGAGGGGTGGGGTCTTCCCTCCCGGGATGTCCAGGGCTCAGAAACTGGCCATGTGGCCCTGGGGGAGCAGGAAGAGTGTGCCCAGCTGGCTCTGAGCCTGACTGTGCGGTAGGGGATTGGGTTTCACCGTCTGGCCGCGCTGTCCTCAGCCTTTGCTGCCCTTGCAGCCCCACCAAGCCCAGGGGCTGCCTCTGAGCAGGTCACCCCAGCCTGCGTTTGCCCCTAAGAAGTGGGCCCAGTGCAGAGGCACGGCAGCAGCCTGGGAGTGCACCCCCTTGGAGGAGCCCAACTGGAGGGCCCCAGCCTGAGAGGGCTGCAGTGCGGATGCAGGGACCCTGGTGGTCCCCGGCATGAGGCAGAAGCCAGCTCTCCCATCTTCTGCGCAGGCCCAGCACTGGAGTCATTTGAGAGTGGCCCATCTGTGGAGCGCGGCCCCTATAAATAGCTGCGGGAGAAACACTGAAACCTCTTTGGAGAGGAAAGCCTCGCTGAGAGCCAGCCCGATCGATCCCCAGCTCCACGCCTGCTGCTCGCTCCTAGGGATCATGGGCAGCTGACAGGAAGGCGGACGGGCGGGTAGAAGGCCCCTGGCCGTGCTGGTGTAATAATAACTCGTCCTAATGCTGCTGCATTTATTTATATGCTGCAGGTCAGCCCAGCCCAGTGACTCAGACCAGAGGGGGCCCCCACTCTGCCAGTGACCGCAAGGGCCCTGCCCTCTCCCCCAGGCGCCCACGCAGGGGTGTGAGGAACCCGGCAGGGGTTTTGTCACTGTCGGCTTGGATGGATTTGCTGTGGCTTTCTGCACTGCAGGAGTCCGCGCTCACCATCTGTGGGTGTCTCACCTCCCATGCCACACTGCCAGCTGACCGCCCCCCTCAATCCTGAGTGTTCTCACCATGGTTTCAGTGACACCACATGGTTCCCAGTGCCCAGTGGTGGCAGGGAAGTGCCTGTGCCAAGGCCAGGTGTCCCTGAGGAAGCGACCGGGATTTCGGGGAGGAGGAGGAGACCAGGGCCCGTGTGAGCACAGGCCTGGCACACAGGTTTTCTGGCCCAGCAGAGAAGGACCTGGGTCAGTGGGCCTGGCTCCCCACCCTGATGGCCTACTGGGTTCTGGGTTCTAGGTCTGTTTGGGGGCACTGTGATAGGGTGTTGGTGCCGAAGTCCTTCTGATAGAGGCCTTCTCTGCTGCTATCTGGGCCTCTATGTGCCTGTCTGGTTGTTGCTTTGGAGAAGCAGAGGGAACAGTGCTCTGGGCCCCTGCTGCTGTGTTCAGGGATCACTCCAGTGTCAGCTCTTGGGGAGTTAGTGACTCTGGTTTCAGGTGGTGCGTGTGTTCTGAACCCTGATGGCGTCTGGATTTCAGTGGCCTGCTCCAGCAGAGATGCCTTTATCCCAGGGGAGATCCCAGGTCCTTAAGCCAGCATAGGAGGCCTGGGGCAGGAGGACCTGAAGGAGGGAGATCCTGCTTGTGTGTTTACCCGATCCTATTTGTGTGTACCTGATCCTGCCTGTGTGCACCTGGTCCTGCTTGTGTGTACCTAATTCTGCCTGTGTGTACCTGATCCCACCTATGTGCACCTGATCCTGCCTGTATGCACCTGATCCCGCCTGTGTGCACCTGATCCTGCTTGTGTGTACCTGATTCTGCCTGTGTGCACCTGATCCTACCTGTGTGCACCTGATCCTGCCCGGGTACACCTGATCTACTTATGTGTACCTGATCCCACCTGCGTGCACTTGATCCTGCCTCTGGGTACTTGATCCTGCCTGTGTGCACCTGATCCTGCTTGTGTGTACCTGATTCTACCTGTGTGCACCTGATACCACCTGTGTGCATCTGATCCCACCTGTGTACACCTGATCCCACCTGTGTGCACCTGATCCCTCCTGCGTGCACCTGATCCTGCCTCGTAAGGTGGAACTAATTTCGCCTGTGTGTGGATCTGGTTCTGTTTATTTTGTGATTTTTTTCTCTCTGGAAGTTTGTAGGATTCTCTCTTTAGACCCACCCTTTTATAATGTCTCCATCATATGTCTCTGCCTGCAGTCTGCATTCTGGTAAAGGGCTTCCTCTCTCACCTCACTCAGAGCCTTTCCCCCATTTCCTCCAGTTCTTCCTCATATTCCCGCTCATGCTCCTCTTTTCTCTCTGATTTGCCAGCGTCTTTCTTTTCTGCTGCTTTCTGGAAGAGTCTGCATAACCCTCCAGTCCAACTTATCATTTTGCTATCATTTTGCTTTCTCTTCAGTTCCCAGACACTTTTCCCTGTCCCCTACTGGTCTTTTTCCAAAAAGAGCCTAGTTTTACTTTAAGAATGCCAGGGTTCTGGTTTCTGAATCCAATAGGTTAATCTTCTTCCTCCTGGAATAATATTTAATCCAGATTGCTCTGTTCCCTTTCCCCTGACCCAGCATATTGAGTGGGGTCTACGCCTCTGGTGTCTCCCCCCAGCAGCCCTCTCTGTCCCTCCTTGCCCAGCATCTGGGCTTACACCTGGTTGGAGCAGGCTGGGCCCGAGTATGGGGCCTGGCCCACGCTGGGCCTTCCTCCGGAGGCTCTCACAGACCACTGGGCTTCCCAGCCAGCCCCCACTGGAACATCATGTCTGGTCACATTTGTCCGGCAGGAGGCCTCCTGCGTGTGGTGACCCAGAGCTGAGCCTGTGAAATAGAAGTTTTCAGGTGCCCGAGAGGCAGCTTCGAGGGGAGCTGACAGGGAGATGCTCCCTCCATTAAGGCACTTCCCCCGCCTCTACCTTCCCAGGACCCACAGGTCTCTCACTGTGGCTTAGGTGGTGCATTTGAATTTGAGAATATGACTCCCAGCCATCATGCTCATCCCCACACACATGCACGCATATCACACACATGCACATGCGTGTACGTGCGGGTGCTCATAAGCAAACACAGATTCCTATACGCACGCATGACTATGTGCACACACGCTCATGCTGTTGAGCTGAGAGCCCCCTGCCTGGCCTGTGACAGGCCCCCTCCCCAGCAAGGGAGTGGATTTCGAGGGCCCGCACAGCAGCTGGGAGTAGAACCTGGGCGCCGGTGGCCACTCGTACCCTCTCACCCGCAGGACTTTGTGGTGGGCCTGTCCATCCTCCTGCGGGGCACTGTGCACGAGAAGCTGAAGTGGGCCTTCAACCTGTACGACATTAACAAGGACGGTTACATCACCAAAGAGGTAGGGGGAGGCCTGTGCCCCCACGCCCGCCGTCCCCCACACCCCTGCCTCTCCCCTGCAGCTGCAGCCTGGCCCTGAGAGAACTGTTGGGCAGGAGTGGGACTCCCTCGGGGGGGTTGGGGGGAGAGGACAACGGGGTTTGCGTGCCCCTCACCACACTTCCTACTGCTTTGCAGCTTTGGTGATTCAGGGGTCATCTGGGGCTGGCCCCGGTTCCCACCAGCAGAGGGAGCTAGTGAGGGCCTTTTCAGGCCAGGTCTGAGCCGGAACCCGCAGAGACTTGGGAGAGGGCACCTAAGAGTCCAAGTCTGGCTCCCCCATGCCACCCCGGCTGTGAGGCTGGGGTGGCGGCAGGGACGTGGTGGGGGTGCCCCGGCTCCCACTCGCTGCCCATCCTGTGACTCACACGGCGCCCACCCCACAGGAGATGCTGGCCATCATGAAGTCCATCTACGACATGATGGGCCGCCACACCTGCCCAGTGCTTCGGGACGACGCGCCTCTGGAGCACGTAGAAAGGTTCTTCCAGGTGTGTCCCCGGTGGGCCAGGAGGGAGCCTAAGGGAAGCTCCACCCCCCCCACACACACATAGATACACACTCACCAGACACACACACACACACACACAGAGGACCTTGCATCTCCCACCCCCCACCCGATTGTCTGGGGGCTGTGATGTGCCAATCCCTGCTTCCTGACCTGCAGATGGTCAAGGCTGATGGGCAGCTCACACCCAAGGCCAACGCTCTGGAGCCTTCCAAGAGCTGCTTAAACTCCCTCAGGGATGGTGTGAGGGGAGTGGGGGTGGGAGTGGGGTCTGCAGGCATCTGCCTGGGGCAGCCTGGGGCTGTGCTCGGGAAGTTGGGGTCAGGAGCAACTGGGATGGGTGTATGTGGGGACTTGGGGGTCAGGCAGCACCGTGCCCCAAGCTGGGGACCCCTCAGTCTTAGCCACCCACTGCTGTACCCTCTCAGGTCAGGCAGGTTGGGACGACACTCACCTAGGGTGTGGCTTGGGTTGCAGAAAATGGACCGGAATCAGGACGGGGTGGTGACCATCGATGAGTTCCTGGAGACCTGCCAGAAGGTGGGCGGTGGCAGAACGTGGTAACACCCCCTGTCCCCGGCACCCTCCTGCCTCCGACCTCTACTGCCCCTCAGTACCTTACTCCCCGCCTCTCCTGGGGGTTCACAGGGAACAGTGGTTACCAGGCAGGCTTACCGTCTGGCTGTGCCCAACCCCATGACACAGGCACCTGTGAGGGATCAAGGTCCCCTGAGATGCTGTTCGTGGCGGGGTGGTGTGGGGGTGTCACTGGCCCACTCAGAGCACTCTGACCGGCTGCCCGCCCTCTCTTCCCACAGGATGAGAACATCATGAGCTCCATGCAGCTGTTTGAGAATGTCATCTAGGACACGCAGGGGTCCCTAAGGCCTATCCCCGAAGACATCTCAGTCCTGCCAGGAGAAGTCTCCATAAAAAACTTTCACTAATATATTTACAAAAGGTGGACAGTTGCTGTACACACACACACACACACACACACACACACACTCACATGCATACACATTCTCATTCATACTCTCACATACATGCACTCTCACAGTCGCACACATGCACTCACACCGTCATACAGCCACATACATGCCCTCTCACACCATCACACAATTACACACACAAACATGCACTCACACACTCTCACATTCTCTCACACTTACACACCCACACACTCAGACTTATGCACACACTCGCACACTCACACATCCACTCAGACTCACACACACACACACACTTTCACATATACTCAACCTACTCACACAAAACATACATGCAGACACACTGCAGGCTGACAGAGGGGTCATTGGGGCATGCTGTGTCAGGTGGCCGTTGAGAGGGCAGTGTCCACCCCACCCCCGCCGAGAAGTGACCAGCCACCCTCCCTCCTGTTTGTCTCCACCACGCCAGCGCTGTGTGGGGCTGCTCTGGCCTCGTCTGTCCACCAACCCCACTCCCTGAACCCCTCAGAGGGCACCGGAGCTGAGCAAGAGGGATGCACTGTCCTCTGGGGGACTCTGGGGCATGGTCCAGGCCAGGAGCACCCTCTCAGTGCCTGGCTTCCTGGAGGAGGGTTTGGAGCAAACTGCCCCCCAACGGGGCTCAGGAGCCCTGTGGCCCCAAGAGGCCCAGAGGGAGACTGCCGCAGCCCAAGGTCATCACTGGGAAGCTCCGGTGGGGGCCTCCCTCCCTCTGTCCCTCGGCTGAGTACCCCCTCCCCAGTTAGGGTTCTGCCTCAGTGTGCTGCCCTTCATGTGGGCCCACCCGGACCCTGTCACAAAGCACAAACACCCCAGCAGTGCGAGCGTGGGGGGCCGAGAACACTCTGCTTCTGTGAGATGGCCCCAGGGAAGAAGCGCGGGCCAGCTTAAGCCCAAATCCAGCCCAGCCCGGTTCAAAAGCACAAACGAGGTGGAGGGGAGAGAGAGCGGGAGCCAGTCCTGAAGTCAAAGGAAATGTCCAGAAGAGGGAGGGGCAGAGAGGAGAGAGAGCACTGCTCCTGCTGGCCGCCTCCCCAGGTGGCCCTGATGACGGCGGGCAGGCCTCAGAGGACATCCCCACACGTACATTCCATCACCTGCTCAGGCCTGGCCCCGGGGAAGCAGGGCCCTTGCGGAAAGGAGGAGTGGCGAGACTCTGGAGACAGGCGTGGCTTGGGGGATCCCCGGGAGCCCCCCCATGGGATCCTTCTCCCGGGAGTTGCACTAATACCCACTCTCCCCTCTTCCCGGAGGGTGGCAGCTTCCCCCGGCTCAGGGACCCCCTCCCTGGCCCTGCCCTGCTGCTGGTGCAGCTCTGCTTCTAAGGGGCCACAGCCTAGGGGGACAGCGGGGGCCAGGCTGGCTGCAGGGCTTGTCCCCCACACTGGGCCGCCAACTGGCCGCATGTCTGCATGGCAGAAGCGTCTCCCTTGGGCACAGCCTGGAGGGGGGAGGGTGTCTCTGTTCTCAGTGCCCACCGGTATTCAGTTCTGTATATTTTAATAAAATAAACTTGACAAGGAGCAGAGCTCCCGGGGCCTGAATCCCACACATCGCACGCCTGCCCTGCCCGTCCACACGGTGAGCCTGGCTCCTGCTCAGTGCTGTGCTAGAGGTTGTTGGGAGTGGCGCTGGGCTGCACATGGTGGCCTTGCCCAGGGCCACCTACCCAAAGGTATGGTCGGAAGAGACGCCTCCACCCCCAACCCATGCCTGCTGGGAAAGCTGTCCAGCAAGGTCCGGCCCTGGAGCACAGCCCAAGCCAGAAGGCTGGGTTCCTTCTCCAATCTCGTTTGTGTTTTGCCCCCCCAGGTCACACCTCCCCGTGTGCTCTGTGCTTGGGGTTTACCCACAGGGGGACAGACTAGGTGTGCAGGCATCTTTCTTCTCTGGGTTTATTTTCAAAGGTCACGCTCGGGAGGGGGCTGGTGTTTATCTCAGGAGAGGGGCAGGAAATGAGAACACAGGGTCGGAGTGTTCGGACGGAGGGTAGGGCGCTCACCTTTCACCTGGCCTGAGTCTGGTCAATCCCCAGCACCCCATATGGTCCCTGAATCCTTCCAGGAGTGATTCCTGAGCGCAGAGCCGGGAGTAACCCCTGAGCACCACCGGGTGTGGCTCAAAACAAAAACAAACTGACAAAAAAGATATGAGAACTTAGAACAGCCAAGGGTCTGGTCTCCTCTCCTGCAGGGAGGTCTGGTGTGCGCCTGCAGCCTTTGGCCTGAGGTTATAAGTGCTGTGCTCCCTACTGACCACTAGGGGGAGACCGCACTCCAGTCTGGCCTCTGGAAGCTGCCTGAAAGGGAAAACCCTCTGATGAGAAGCTCTTTGTCCTTCCTTTTATAGCCTCAAAGACATTTTTATATTTTGCGAATGCCCAACACCCCAAATCTATCAAATTCTACAGGTTCCCCCTGCTCACTGCACTGGGTTTGGGAAAAGGATGGATGGATGGATGGATGGATGGATGGATGGTGAGTCCTTCTGTTCTATTCACCAGCACACGTCAGGCTGGGTGACTGTTTCCACACTGGTTGCTTTCATCTCAGTCTGAAGCAAATAAAGTCAAACATTTTTGCTTTCATTTCTAACTTTGAAGACCACACATGCCCCTCCCCCAAACACACACATGCGCGCACACACACACACACACACACACACACACACACACAAAGTCTTGAAGGGTAGTCTGTTCCAGAAATATCCATGGTGTTAGACATCTGGGGAAGGAGGTCTGCTTTCAAATAGCCAAAGTGGGATTTTCATAGACCCATACTCTAAAAAAAGCCCCCCTCCATTCCCTTACCCTGGAGTTATGTTTCTAAACAGCGTTCCCCAGTCCCTAACCTTTGATCAGTGACCTGGGACCCTCAGGAAAACCAACACTGCACTCATGTGTTCTGCCTTAGAGTCATGTAAGGTTGCAGAGCCATTTGCCCTCTGAGCCAATCACAGGCATCTGCTCTGTGAGTGTCCTGCCTCTTCCTTCACAGCCAGAAGTCACAATCCAGTGACCCTCTTTCTTTTCGGATCTTTCCGAGTTCCAGGTATCCAGGCTGGTGTTAAGGGAGGCTAGACACAGGGACTCTAGACATAGTGACACATTGATGTGACTCCTTTAACCCCAGGCACAGTGAGCCCCCGGGTGGCACATGCCAGCATCAGTGTTAATCACCTTCCACCCACCAGGCATGAGGAGCCCACAGGGAATCAGTCTTTAGGAATTCAAAGATTCCAAGGTTTATCGGGCACTTTTGGAACAGGTTTGTTGTGTGAATATTCTTTCGGTTGGGGGCACTGAGATAAGAGACGCCAGAGACATGAGATTTGCTGGAGAGGCTCCTTGCTCGCTCAGGCAGAGAAGCGGCGAGGAAGCATCCCACGGCCTCTTTTATTCACTATCCTATGTACACACGTCTAATGCGCTCAGTACAAAGAAAGCATTAATGGGGGAGAGGGATTACAGGAGGGCATCAAGGCATCAAGGCTGCATTGTTCTGTCATGTCTGCAAGCCTCCAGAGAGGAACCCAAGGCTGAGCAGTCTGGCACCATGAGTTACACCAGCCTCTGCCTTTATGAAGCCCAGTCTGATGGCAATACTAGGCTGCAGAGAGGTCCTGGGCAGTCAGTGATTCGGCGAGTGCACAAGGTGTCCCATAGCACTGTGACTAAAACAAGAGCTCAGTGTGAGAACCTTCCTTCAGGCTGCAGTGTCCATCATGTCCGTGAAGCTGGTGCGCATCTGAAGTCCACCCGCCCCTATGTCTGTCCCACCTTCCTTGCCACACACATTCCAGACAGAAGCAGAGACACTGAATCCCGAGGCTCTGAGGCCTGGAGCAAGTTCTGACATCCTCAATAGGATTCCTTGTCTTTTCACTGCTCCCCCAGACTTCTCCACCCCAGGCCAGAGCCCCAAGGCCATGGATGCTTCGGTGAGCCCTGAGGACCCCTGAGCCCCTTCCTGGCTCCCCTTCACTCACCTGTGCAGGAGGCCAGCCATCTCGCTGGTCACACGCACACCAGCAGGGCTCACACGGACTTTGTCCCTTGGCACGTAAGGGAATGTGCGGACTTCAGTGGGGCTCAGAGACTGCAAAGGAGAGCGAGATACAGGTGAGGGCCCGTCTGCTCGGGGAACAGTGCCTGTGCCGGGAAGGCCAAGACCAAGGGCTCTGGCCTGCACGGGCCTTCCCCCCCACACACACCTGTGTCCCCAGAAGCCAGTGCTGCCCCAGTCGCACCCCATCTAGGCCTCGTACCTGAACCCACAGCACCAGCCCCACCGCTCTGCCCTCTTAGCTGCCTCTGAAGGTAACTGCACCCCCTGTAGATGTGGCTCTGTGCCTGCCTCATCTCTCCCTCTTCCTGAGTTGTCCCCTCCACATCCCCAGCAAGAAAAGGCCTTCGGGAACTTCTCTCTCACTCGCCAGGCCTCCACACCGCAGGGGCAAGGAGGAAGGTCAACTGACTGGACACAGGCTTCTGAGTAAAGCATGAGGCACTGGGCCCGAGGAGACGTTGATCATTCTGGGTCTCTGGCAGTTTGGTGAAGTCCATGTACTCAGGAGTCTGTATGTCAGTCTGGCCTTCCTGGACGGACTCATTCCAGGTAGGAGTTGTGCTGCCAGGCCATCTGTCTCCCAGCAGGGTCCCTCTCCTCCTGGCAGTAGCTCCCCATTTCTCTGGGGATCCCAACTTTACCTGTGGGGTCCTTGTGTTCCCCTGCCACCATGGCCCCGCCTAAGCCACTTGGTGCCTTGTCCTTTCCCGGATCCAAGTGATTGATAACCATTGAGGCCAGAGTGGAGCTGGGGAAGGGGGTGCTGGGGGCAGAGCTTGTTCAGCACTCGGTGATGCACCTCAGCTGGAGAGCTCACACACACAGACACGCACATAGGCACAAGCACACACACACTCACACACACACACACACACACACACATTCTGGGCCTTAGGGAGGGGCACTCCTGGCAGTGCTCAGGGTTATTCCTGGCTCTGTGCTCAGGATCACTCCTGGTGGTGCTTGAGGGATCATATAGGATGCTGGGGATAGGACCCTGGTGGGCTGTGTGCAAGGCAAGTGCCCTGCCTGTTGTACTATTGTTCCAGCCCCCCATCCCACCCCCACCCCCCATTCTGGGATTTTGGCTGCTTATTTGCCACCAAGGGAGGTGATAGAAGGGAAAACAGAGCCCAGAAAAAAGGAAAAAAAAGTCGGGGAGTGGGGGCTGGAGGGGCTCCTAGAGGTCAGAATCAAGTTGCCAGTAAATTAGCCCCTCCAATACCCTCCCAACTTCCCTTTAGGCCTGTTGCAAAAGGGCTGACTTGCACCTTTATTTGTTTTTTAAATTTGGGGGTCTGATGGTGGGCCACACCCTGGGTGCTCAGGGGCTACTCCTGGCTCTGTTCTCAGGAGTGACACCTACAAGTGTGATACAGGCACTGCAGCTGGCACACAGTGGAGAGGGATTGGCCCCTGATGTTGTGGAACTGAAGGTTCTGGAATGGCCACCAGGGTGAGGACACAAAAAAGCCCAGTGTGGGATCCAAGTGCTTTGGATCCCGCTCTGACCTGCCCGGAAGGGCACCTCAGCTGGAGTGCTCACACACACACACACACACACACACACACACACTCACACACACAAGCACACACACATGCATGCATATACACGTGCACACACAGAGGCACACACATGCACAAAACACACATGCACATAGGCACACGCGCGTGCGCACACACACATGCATACACACACTACACTCACACATGCAACAGGCATACACACATGCATGTGCACGCACACACACATACACACACACACGCGCGCGCGCGCACACTTGCCCCCGCCTCATCCCAAGCCCAGCCCAGCCCCTCCTCCACCAATTTTCCCTTCCTGTGCCGTGTTGGCTGTGTTCCAGCCCCAGGAGCATAGCAAATGAAGCCTGGTAGAGCATTTTCCGTTTTGAGAAATCACCAAATACAGTAAAACATCCAGGACTAAAAATAGAGCCCCACAGAGCAGGCCATCCTTCAGTCCCCACAGCCACGGCCCACCCAGCAGCACCAGGGAGCCCTCAGTGTCCCTCTATTGACAGAATCCGGCAGCCAAAGGAGGACTGTCCAGGACAGGGCGGGAGGCCTAGAAGGTAGAAGGGATATGACCCGGTCTTGGACTGGTATCCCACACCTCACCCCAGGGCCCTGTATGTGAGACATGGGCGTGTGAGCTTCCTGTGGAGGCGGGGTCCATGCCCAGATGACCCAGAGAGCCATTAATGAACAGCCATGGTGGCAGAGCCCTTTGCCCTCTGAGACAGTAGCTTAGCCGTTTCTGTGGATGCAGGATCTGTGTTGAGAGCCGTTCAGTTCTGTGCTAGATGTGACATCAAGAATCTGGCCCGGTCAGAAACTGAAAGAAACCTGAATGCCCAAGAACAGATGACTGGTTAAAGAAACTTTGGTACATCTACACAATGGAGTACTATGTAGC
>JAOXYA010495042.1:0-15024 GCA_028565675.1 Sorex palustris | reverse complement strand
CTGCAAAAGAGGCTTTGAGTGGCAAACATGTTCAGTCCATAGTCTACTTTCGACATGCATCTCCCCTCCTGGGAGGAACCACCAAACACCCTTTATTTGGTGCTCCCTTCCCTGAGCCTTTTCATGGGTGCATCCTGGCTTCTGGCTGACCTGTCCATCAGAGATGTGGCTTCCCCACTTTCTGCCCCCACTCTCTTGCTTATTGCTTAGTAAAGAACCAACCTACAAAAAATTGGGCTTTGGGGTCAGTTTGGCATTTTACTTGGGTCTGAAGACATAGGTTTCTTCTGTTAGAGCAGTAAGGCGTAGCTACGATTCAAGGAAGACAGCACCGTGATGCTGAGCGTGCAGCAGTATAGAGAAAGCAGTGAGCCCCGGCCACTCGATTATTAATTACTCCATGCTGTGGTGTGTCCCAAGTGTGCTTGATGAGGAGTATACCTGAGGGTACAACACTTTTAGAAGGCATTCCATTATTCTGCCAATTCTTGCCACTCTCATCTGATAATGTTTCTTTTCTTTCTTCTCTTTTGTTTTTTGCAAGAAATGTGGGCGTTTAAAGGAAAAGGGGGGGGAAGGTGAAGTGACGTAATCGCAGAGTGTGGTGGATTTTTCTGGCATCATAGTGACACCTTGTGGAAAATTCTAGTATTACAGGCGAGCTGTTTGGAGATTTCAAATTCTGTTTTGCTGTTAACGTGGCGAATTTTTTCAGCTAGGTATCATTGTTTTAGTTTCTTATCTATAATCTTGTTTTAAATAGCAAAGTTGAAGAATGGAAATCTGATTATGAAATGATTACATGTAGACTTAACCTAGAAAAGGGAACTGTGAATTGCATAAAGCAGAAATCGATCTAAGATGGGCAAGTGTTTTCTTTTTTTATGTATTATTTATGTCATGTCGATATAACATGCATTTGAAATTGAAATTGCTTTGTAATAAATCATTAGTAACTGGCCATTAAGATTTCATTTGGGGTCAATGTCATTCTTTTGTTGTTTTTGTTGTTGACATATAGGTGATTTATATATTTTATTGAATCACCATGAGCTACACTTACAAAGCTTTCATGTTTGAGTTTCATACAATGATCTAATGCCCATCCCACCACCAGTGCACATTTTCCATCACCAATGTCCCCAATATCCCTTCCCTTTCCTCCTCTCCCCCACCCACCCCACCACCTTGCCTCTGTGGCAGACAATTTTCTTCTCACTCTCTCTCTACTTTGGGGCATTATGGCTTGCAGTACAAATACTGAGAAGCCGTCATGTTTGGTTCTTTATCTACTTTCAGCAGTCAGTGTCATTCTTTGGCATAGTTGTCACTCTAGTTTGTAAGCGAGGCTGGCATTTGAATTCCCAACATGTCTCTTTGATTGTGTGATTGACCCAGGGTACTGAATAGGTTAGTCCCCTAATTGTTTCTGAAATTTTTTCTTTCTACTCTGACTTTTCTCTTGGAAAAGGAAATGAACAAAGCTGCACTGTTTCCATCATAGGGGACTGCCACCTGGGCCTGAGTTTGGCTGTGGATTCACTTGGACTCAAGGGTTCACTTGGGCACATGTCCCTCTTCTAATTATTGAAGAGAAGATCCTACTCATATGAGAGCTAGAATCTTCTAGAGCCAGCGTGTGTTCTTCTTAGCCTCCACCTCCTTCCATCTCACACACCCATGTGTGTTACCTCAGTCCGCCAAGAGACCGTGGGGTGCAGGAGATATGGGTTATCTGAATGCACTGCGAGTCAGAATCAAATGCACACTTAAAAAAATACTTTAGCCAGCGGGCTGGAGCAATAGCACAGCGGGTAAGGCATTTGCCTCGCACGTGGCCAACTTGACCAACCTGGGTTCGATTCCTGCGCCCCTCTCGGAGAGCCCGGCAAGCTATAGAGAGGATCTCGCCCACACAGCAAGTCCTGGCAAGCTCCCCGTGATGTATTCAACATGCCAAAACCAGTAACATCAAGTCTCACAGTTTGTTGTTAGACGTTACTGGTGCCTGCTAGAGCAAAAACCAAGAACAAGGGAGGACTGTGCTAGAGTGCTACTTTAGCCAGCAGATGTTTAACATTAGAGCAATTTTGAACAATGTACTTAATTGCTTTTAAATTCTTTTTGTTTCTTTTTAAGTGCTTAAGTGCTCAGGATTTACTCCTGGCCCTATATCCCCAGCCACTTCTTTTTGTTTTGTTTTATTTTGGCCCGCAGCACCTGGGGGTGTTCAGGTTAGCCTGGCTCTGCTCTCAGAAATCACTCGTGGTGGGCCCATGATGGGATGCTGGGGATTGAATCCAGGTCAACCGTGTACATGTCCAATGCCCCACCTGCTGTACTATCTCTTCCACCCCTACTTTTCTTTCTTTCTTTCTTTCTTTCTTTCTTTCTTTCTTTCTTTCTTTCTTTCTTTCTTTCTTTCTTTCTTTTTCAGTTGAATCACCGAGAGGTACAGTTACAAAGCTTTCATGTTTGAGTTTCAGTCATACAATGATTGAACACCCATCCCTCCCTCCACCAGTGCACATTTTCCAAAACCAATGTCCCTAGTATCGTACCCCCCATCCCAACCCTCCCCCTGCCTCTATGGCAGACAATTTTCCCCATACTCCCTCTCTACTTTTGAAGCCACTGCTTTTCAACTCTCAGATTTATCAACTGAAACTGGTGTGTTCAGCCCCACCCATGCCCCTAATCCCATCACAAAGGGCTCTCACACACACAAATCCTTGGCTTTCTAAATTGATTTTGCTTGAGCCAGAGAGATAGTACAGTGGGTAAGTTACTTTCCTTGCCTACCCCTGACATATGTTCAATCTTGGAGACCACATATGTTCTCTAAGCACTACAAAGAGAGATCCCTGAGCACAGAGCTAGGAGAAAGCCCTGAGCACTGCCGATGTGGTCTCAGCCCTCCTAAATAAGTAGCACTGTAGAACTGTAGCACTGTCTTCCCATTGTTCATCAATTTGCTCAAGTGGGCACCAGTAACGTCACCACTGTGAGACTTGCTGTTACTGTTTTTGGCATATCAAATATACCATGAGGAGCCCTAAATAAGTAAATAAATAATTTGGGGTTATCCCTAAGTGCTAGCATAGTCTTCTCTCCTATGAGTCTGTAGTGAGACTGTAGAAAGGGAGGTTGCGTTGTGCATGGGAAGGCCTGTGTGCCCTTCCCAGCCCCTCGCAGAGGAACACCGAAATGCCCTGCTCGCAAGAGGAACAGATGGAAACTCGTTTCTTGATCTGCAAGGGTATTTTTATGTATTTGAAGCAGCACTGAAATTTTGAGTTTATGTATATTTATTTATGGATCACGGTGTTTTACTGTGGGCATTTTGGTAACATCTGTAGAAGGTGTGAGTTTCCCAGGAAGCTCCTTGGATATGACATGCACAATTCCTTAACAATAACTTCCAGGTTCTGTCTTAGGGTTTGAATTATAGAACCCTTCTGAGGTATTGGTAATTGCTTGAGGATACAGTGCCAAGGGTTATTCGTGTCCCAATTTGCTCATTTCGATGATCTGAATAGCTAAAGTAGAGGTGGTGTCTGGACACTCTAGGCTACTACTCAGCAATATATATTTATGGCAAGGTGAAATCCTGCCATCAGCTGCAACACGGATGGGCCTCCAGTGAAATAAGTCAACTGGAGAAAGATAAAAGTCATGTGTTTTCCCTCACAAGTGGTGGATTAAAAAAAAAAGCAACGGAATAAATGAATGACCAAAACAATGTAAAGGCAAACAAACAACAAGAGTCTAAAAGTGGTTACCAGATAATATGAGACTAACACCCAAGGACAGTAGAGACAAGGACCAGGAAGGTTGCTCAGTGATTTGAAGCCTGTCTCATGAGCTGGGGGAGAAGGCAGCTGGAATAGAGTAGGGATCACTTAGTCAATAATGATTGGAGGGATAGTTTGGGATGGGAGATGTTTGCTGAAAGTAGATAGAGGACCAAACGTGATAGCCTCTCAGTATCTATAATGCGAACCATAATGCCCAAAAGTAGAGAGAGAGTATGGGGGAAATTGTCTGTTGTCTGCCATGGAGGCAGGGGGAGGGCTGGGATATGGGGTGGTGGGTACTTGAGACATTGGTGGTGGAAAATGTGGACTGGTGGAGGGATGGCTGTTCCATCATTGTATGACTGAAACTCAAACATGAAAGCTTTGTAACTGTATCTCACAATAATTCAATAAAAATTTTTAAAAAATAGTGGTTACCAGAGAGAAAGGGGAAGGATAAACTATATAGAAGGTGTGAATTGGTCAGTGAAGAATGGAAGCTAGACTTTCGGTGATGGGCATAGTGTAGTGTTTAGAAATGGTAACATGCACGTGGGTATGCTGGAAACCTAAAGAAAAAAGTTCTTTAGTGCATATTTCCCCAAAATCTCCTTGCAGAGCAAAGAGAAATTGAAGTGCTGAAATTACCTTCTATTTTCCACTGAGGACTTTACCTCAAGCTCTCGGTACATGCTTGACAGTGCTCAGAAAGGTCACAGGAGAAGAGGGTGTGCATTCAGCCAGCCTCAACAGGAAGCAGTTCTGATGTCTTTCTTTGGGCTGAGGTCGGTGTCACTCATGTTTCATGTCTGCACAGCCTGTCCTGATTCTGCCCTTCCTGCCACCCTATCCCATCCAGATCTGCTCAAGGCTGCTGCCCCACTTTCCCCCTGCTTCCAAACCCATCTCAAACACTATTCTTGAAGAGGGCATTTCATTCCTGGGTCCTTAGTCTGTAATTTCCAGGGGAGCAGTTTGACTGGATGACCAGTCCAAACCATAGACTGCTTAGGAGTTCTTGGAAGGCTGTCTCCCCTTATTCCAAGAGAGTCCCAAGTAAACCACAGGTACCGCCCTGACACTTAACCTGAAGATGCACTTTACGTTTGAGGCCCTTGACCCAATGTGAATTTCTCTTAATCAGATCTAGCTAAAAGTTGCTAATATTCAGAGTGGACAAAGTTACCCACCCTGGGAATTGGCACTAAAGGATGGAGGAGTCTTGGTGCATAGATATCAGGTGCCCCCTGACCTTCATGTGGATTCCCTCTATAATTTCAGCATGGGAGTGGAATCATCTGCAGATACGCTGTTGTGCCAACTCAAAATTTCACAAAGAAATGGCCTTTTCTTAGAACATAGTAACTTTGCTGTGTTCTGGTTTCAGAACCACTTGCTTCAAAAGTAGCAGAACCACTTGCTTCAAAGTGTCTCGTGTTTTCTTCTCTGTGCATGCGTCTCTCATTCATATTCCCTCGCACCTTTCTCCTCTCTCTGCTGCACACCACAAGGGCCTCTGTCTCAGGAAGTCCGTGATGGTGGATCAGGATGGAGACAGACGATGCCCTCAGTGCCTACCGCTGCTGAGTTAAGCAAACTCTTACCCAGCCTTTGGTCACGAAATACTGAGGACTCTAGCCTCCTCATTCAGTTTGGTGGGGATGCTCGTAGATGCTGTGATGTTGGAGACACTGGGCAAGTCCTGTCCTATGGCCTCATCACAAACTTGGCATGGCAGTGGCCTCTGCTGTAAGGGCATGTTGAGGGCTGGAGAGATGGCTCAGTGGACTAAGTGCATACTTTGCATGAAGGAATCCTGGGTTGGATCCCTCGAGCACTTCCAGTGTGAGGAGTTGTACTGCTGGGTGTGATGCCCTCATTTAAAAAAAAATAGTGTCTAAACAAAGGCATGTGTGTGTCAATGTGATAATTGGGCTGAGGCTTTTAGCCCCATGACTAGGGTATGAGTTTGCTTGAGCTGCCTTAATGACATACCACATCCCAGTCTAATTAATGGCACTTAATTTCTTCGCTGTCCTAGAGGCTCTCAGTTCAAAGTCAAGGTATTGGCAGGGTTGGTGCCATCTAAGACCTCCCTGCTTGGCTAGTGCAGTCATGTTCTCCCTGTGTCTTTACATGTCTTCCTCCTGCTTGTGTCTGTCCATATTTACTCTGTGTCTGGGGCAAATCAAACTGGATCAGGGCCCACATTAATGACCTCATTTTAGTTTAGTTTCTTATGCCAATATCACTAAACTCACATTCTTAGGTGCAAGAGGATTAAGCCTTTCATATGAATTTGGGGAGGGAACTTATATGGTCAGAATTGTGTCGATACCTAGCACATATTCCATCAGTGTTGTGTTTTTCTTTTATCTTTTCCTTCCTTCCTTCCTTCCTTCCTTCCTTCCTTCCTTCCTCCCTTCCCCCCTCCCTCCTTTCTTCTTTCCTTCTTTCCTCCTTTCTTTCTTTCTTTCTTTCTTTCTTTCTTTCTTTCTTTCTTTCTTTCTCTCTCTCTCTCTTTCTTTCTTTCTTTCTTTCTTCATTCAGGGATCGTTTCTGGCAGGATTTGAGGAATCATATGTGCTGCTGGGGACCACACCCAAGTCAGTCACATATAAAGCAAGTGCCACAGCCATGTACTATTACAGCAGACCCTGTTTCTTTTTCCTTAATTTTGTATCTATTATTCCAATTTGGATAATTTTAACTGGCCTATTTCTTTATTCATTTTGTTTTTATGGACCTACACTCAACAGTCTTCAGTTCTGCCCTTAGGAATTATTCTTTGCAGATTAGAGAACCATGTGTGGTGCCAGGAAGTAGAAATTGTTTAAAATTCTGTGTCAAAGAGAGAGGGAGAGAGAGAGAGAGAGTAGTGTCTGCTGTAGAGCAGACTGGGGATGGGGGCTCCAGGACAAAAAATGGGGATTAGTGATGGGAAATGTACACTGGTGAAGGGATGAGTGTTGTAACATTCTAAGGCTGAAGCCCAATCATGACCAACTTTATAGCTGAGCATCTCACTATTCTTTTTAATTTATTGTTTTAATGATTCATTAAAAACAAAAACAAACAGACACAAAACAACCACACACACACATACACACACAAATTCTGGGTCAGTTTCATGCAAGACAACCATCCTGTTTATTGTACTATCTCTCTGGACTCTCAACTGACATTTTTATGAATTCTGATTCACTCTTCTGCCACCTCACATCTGATATTGAGCCCTCCAAACCACTGTCCGCTGTCCTCCCATTGTTCATCAATTTGCTCAAGCGGGCCAAGTAATGTCTCTATTGTGAGACTTGTTACCGTGTTTGGCATATCGAATACACTGAGGTGAGATGCTCTCAGTAGCTTGCCAGGCCCTCAAAGAGGAGTGGAGGAATTGAACTTGGGCTCACCAGGTCAGCCATGTGCAAGGCAAACTCCTTACCCAATGTGCTATCCCTCCAGCCCCCTCCAATATCAAACTTTTTATTTTTGATATTGTTCTTTTAAGATCCATAATTTTATTTTATATTTTCTATCATTATTCATATGATGCTTGGGAGTCTCCCGGTGGACAGTTCCACAGAGAAACTGACCATATCATATTCAATTGACGGTTTTACCTGACTGATGTCGCTGTTATCCCAAAATTCCAAATGGAATCGGACCACCATCTCTTTCATGCAAAATTCGACTTAACGGAGTGGGGAGAAAGGGCTGCAAAGTTTAAGAAGAGAACTCCCAGAACAACTACCAACTGGGAGCTCTTTGGCACTATTGTGGCAACATGTGAAGATGCCATCCTTGACAACTTTGACAGAATAAGATCAACAGGTTCAGTACCTCCATGATTTTGCAAGGAACACCGAGAGAGAAAGCCACAAAAATATGCCTGTCTTCAAAATCCCTCGAGCTCATTCGTCATTGTTGCTGGGCACAAGCCTCAGGCAACCACAAGCTAGCGTCTGAGCTCGCAAATCAGTGCAGAGAAGCTATAAAGGAAGACCTACCTTAAAGAGAGAAAAGCAGCAGTGCTGGCTCATGCAGCAGAAGCTGGGAAAAGCATTCGCCACGCCCCCCTGTCCTTTGCCAACTATAAGTCCAAGATGACTGTCCTCCAATATCCTGATGGATCTATCATATCTCCCAGATGGTCAATGGAGAAGATTATCCATGACTTCTATTTGGATCTCTTTGATAGCCACATCCACCTGCCCACATACCAAATTCTGCAGAATGGATTTTTCATTCCCAATGTTCTCCCTTCTGAAATCTGACATGTCATTTTGTCAGTAAAGAAATGAGCAGTACCCAGCCTAGGAAAGGTCAGACCCAAACACCTGAAGAACCTGCCATCAGTACTCATCAATACACTGGCTTGACTCTTCACATGCTACCTATCTGAATGCAAGTTTCTGTCCCCATGGAAAACCAGCAGGACCTTCTACTGTACAAGAAGGGAGACATCCATGACATCGGCAACTATCGCCCAATCTGCCTGTTGTCTGTCCTCTACAAGCTGTTCTCTTGAGTAATCCTGAATAGGATTGACAGAATACTAGATGAAGAAAACTATGTGAGCAAACCAGGTTCCGAAAAGGATTCAGCACGATCTACAATATTCTCCCAGTAACCCAGCTCATTGTGGTTTCGGGAGAGTTCAAGATCCCACTCTGTGTAAAGTTCCTCAATTTAAAGAAGGCTTTGATTCTGTTGAGACTGAAGTGGTCACTGAAGCCCTAGCCAAACAGGGCGTTCAAACTCAATACATCAGGATTCTCCATGCGTTGTATTACGGATTCACTACCAGTATCTCACCATTCTAAAAGGAAGTGATCGTCTACATCAAGAGAGGGTTTTGGCAGGGTGATACTATTCCACTGAAACTCTTCCATGCTACCCTCGAGAATATCATGCGATGACTGGAATCAGAAGGAATGGGGGTAAGATAGATGGTTGGCAACTACACCACCTCTGCTTCGCTGATGACATTGTTCTAATAATATCAAACATTAATTGGCCAAGTGGTACAACTGCTGGATGACTTTGTCTGTGAGTGTGGAAATGTCAGACTGTAACTGAATCTCATCAAGACAATGTTTATGATAAAGGAACTCATTTCTGATATTGCATTCACTCTCAATAGAATATGAACATCTCCGAACAAAGCAGGTATGTGTACCTAGGTCGAGAACTCAACATGACAAATGACCTGACACCTAAGTTGCACAGGAGGAAGAGAGTGGCTTGGAATGTCTTCAAGTGCATTGAAGAAACAGCTAAGAGGACATAGAACCTCTGGCTCTAGGCACATCTCTTGGACTCCTGCAACTTCTGTTCTTCCTGCATTAACATATGCATCAGAGGACTGGACGCTTCAAAAACAGGATGAGAATGCTATCCGGGTCTCCCAAAGAGGAATCGAAAGAGCTATGCTTGGAGTATCACGCTTCACTCAAATGATTGAGGAATCCGGAGTTCTGACCTCCATCGATGATTGAGAATCAAGGATGGTGTCTCATTTGCCAAGGCATCAAAAATCAGATGGGCTGGACACATAATGCAATTTGGAGAGACCGCTGGACTAGAGCTGTTACCGAATGGATTCCACGGGACGTCAAAAGATCGTGTGGCCACCCACCTACGAGATGGTCAAGATTTCTTCTTTAGATACACATAAATATTACTACTTAAAGCATATCACTTAATCACTTGACTTCCCGTTAATCGTCGATTTGCTCAAGTCTCCATTTGTCCCTGTCGCGTACTAGTGTAGCAAAAGGCATTCATTCTAGCAACATGAAGAGCCTCAAACCGATCGTTCAGGGTCTTGACAAAGAAGTCTGGCCATTGGGTAGGTGGGTGGCCCCGCGGTCTTTTGACTTCCCGTGGAATCCAGTACATAACGGCTCTAGTCCAGCAGTCATGTCAAATCTCATTACATGTTCAGACCATTTGATTTTCAATGCCTTGGCAAATGAGACAGTGTCCCTAATTCTTGACTGTCTACAGAGGTCAAAAGTCTATTCTTTCTCTCATTTGAGTGAAATGTGTTACTCTAAGCATAGCTCTTTCAATTCCTCTTTGGAAAACCCAAATAGCATTCTCATCCTGTTTTCATAGGGCCCAGGTGTCTGAGGCATATGTTAATGCAGGAAGAACAGTGGAATCAAAGAGATGTGCCTGGATCTGGAGGTTCTTCGTCCTCTTAGCTATTTCTTCAATGCTCTTGAAGGCTTTCCAAGCCGCTCTCTTCCTTCTGCGCAGCTCGGGTGCCAGGTCATTTGTCATGTTGACTTCTAGACCTAGGTACATATAGCTGTTGCATTCAGAGATGGTCGTTCCGTTGAGAGGAAATGGGGCAGCAGGAATGAGGCTGTTTCTCATAAACATTTTCTTCATAAGATTCAGCTGTAGTCCGACCTTTCCACAGTCATGTTCGAAGTTGGCCAGCATTTGTGCTGCTTGGCTAACATTTGGTATTACTAAAACAATGTCATCAACAAAGGAGAGGTAGTGTAGTTGCCGACCATCTTTCTTCACTTCCATTCCTTCCCATTCCGGTTGTCCATGATGTTCTCGAGGGTGTCACTGAAGAGTTTCGGTGAAATGGAATCACCCTACCAAAACCCTCGCTTGACATCAATGTTTACTTCTTTGTAGAATGGTGAGACCCTGGTAGTGAATCAGTAATACAACTCACAGAGGATCTTGATGTATTGCGTTTGAATGCCCTGATTGGCTAGGGCTTCAATGACCGTATCCATCTCAACAGAATCAATGGTTTTCTTTAAATCCATGAACATTAGACAGAGTGTCATCTTAAGCTCCCGAGAAACCTCAATGAGCTTGGTTATCATGTGGATATGGTCATGGTGCTGAATCGTTTGCGGAACCCGGCTTGCTCGCATGGTTGTCCTTCATCTAGTGTTCTGTCAATCCTGTTCAGGATGACTCTAGTGAACAACTTGTAGATGACAGAAAATAGACAGATTGGGTGATAGTTGGCAAGGTCATTGATGTCTCCCTTCTTTTACAGTAGTACAGTCTTGCTGGTTTTCCATTGTGATGAAACCTTGCATTCAGACAGGTAGTGTGTGAAGAGCCGAGCCAGCATATTCATGAGTACTGACGGCAGGTTCTTCAGGTGTTCAGGTCTGACCTTGTCTGGGCTGGGTGCTGTTCATTTCTTTACTGACGAAATGGCATGTCAGATTTCGAAAGGGAGAACATTGGGAATGACATATCCATCCTGTGGAATTTGGTATGTGGGCAGGTGGACATGGCTATCGAAGAGATCTGAATAGAAGTCACGGATAATCTTCTCCATTGCCCTTCTGGAAGATGTGATATCAGGATGTCGTAGGGCAGTCATCTTGGTCTTGTAGTTGGCGAAGGACAGGTGGGCATTGCGAATGCTTTTCCCGGCTTCTGCCACATCTACCAGAACTTCTGCTCTTCTCTCTTTGAGGTCTTCCTTGATGGCATCACTGCACGGCTTTGCGAGCTCGGACGTTCGCTTGCGGTTGCCTGAGACATGCGCCAAGCCACATTGGCTAATAAGCTCAAGAGTTTTCAAAGATAGGTGTTTTTTTGTGGCTATCTCTCTCTTGGCATTCCTCGCACATTCATGGAGGTGCTGAACCAGTCCATCGTATTCCTCATCAATTTTGTCAACAATGACATCTTCCCATGTTGTAGCAATAGTGCTGAAGAGCTCACAATTGGTGGTCCTTCTGTGAGTTCTTTTCTTAAACTTTGCAGCCCTTTCTCCCCTCTCTGTGAAGTAGAATTTTTCATGAAGGAGATGGTGGTCTGATCCCGTTTGGAATTTTGGGACAACAGCAAAATAGTTCAGGGAAAACCATCGATTGAATATGATGTGGTCTATTTCATTGTGGAAACATCCACCAGGAGACTCCCATGTTCAATGTTTAGATTCGACCTTCTGGAACTGTGAGTTACCATGGATGGTCTTGGTCTACATGATGAACTCAGACAGTCTCTCATCCTGTTCGTTCAATTCTAGGCCATGGATCCCGATGTGGAGTTCTTCGGCTGATCTTCTTGGTCCTATTTTGGTATTAAAATAACCCACAATGATCTTGTAGAAGATGTGGTCTTCTTTATAGAACTTCTCCAGCTCCATGTAGAACTTCTCAATTTCTCCTTCATCATAACTGGGTGTTGGTTCATAGACAATGAAGATAGAAACTGCCAGCAGTGAGCCACATCTATTCAAGTGTAAATGTCCGATTCGGGTTTTTAGGCATTCAAATGAATCAATGTTCATGGCCAAGTTTGTGTTGATGAGGACTCCGATGCCTCCAATGCCTCTTTTATCGCATGTTCCGAGGAACAATATCCATCCACTTAATATCCATTTAATATCCACTTAATATCCATCTTTCAGAATGGCCATACCTTATTTGATACGGTTCCTTTAAATGTGAATAAAATTCTGGCTGGGTAAATTATCATTGGTGAGCATTCATTTCATTGTGTATTTACTATTGATCACCATTCTCTTCAGGGTCACCTGATGTCATTTGATAAATTTCCTGTAAATATTAGAGGGTACTCTTTTTATATATGCTCCACTGATTGTGCTTTTTTCAGTTATATTTCTTTATCTTTGGCTTTTGTCATTCTCATTTGAATCTGTTTTGGGGTCTTTTTAGTTGGGCTCTTTCAGCTGGTGGCCTTAAGGTTTCTTGAATCTGGAAGCATGCGTTCCTCCGCTCTGAAAACTTCTCCAGGATGATTTCTTTGACTAATTCTTCATCATCAAAATTGCCTTCCTTATTCTTTAAGGTCCCAATAACTTTTATATTGTTCCTCTTTAATTCATCCTCTCTTGTTTGCTGTTAATTTATTTTGAAACATTTTTCCATCTTCTGATCTTGTCTGGAAGTTTTCCTCATCTTATTTTGGAGCTTACTGTTTATGTTCTCAGCTTCTGTTACCCTGCTACTGAGGCCTTCCAAAGAGCTTTTCACTCTACCAACCAAATTCTTAATTCTGTCATTTTTGCTTGTAGTTTTCTCGTTTCTCTGTCATATCCTGTTGTGTTTTATTAGCTGTTTCATTTGTTTCTTTGATTTTTCTTAAGCATCTCAATATTTCCTCTCTAAACTCCTTATTGTAGAGATTGTTACTTCTGGTTGAGTCATCAAAGCTATGATCTTTGTTCACTTAGTATGAGGGATTCTTCATTGCTTTCCCATTGTTCCTGTTTGCAGGGCTGTGAATTTGTTGCCAAAGTCTAACTATACTCAGCGTTTGTTGTGGA
Source organism: Sorex palustris (assembly GCA_028565675.1). Lineage (NCBI taxonomy): Eukaryota > Metazoa > Chordata > Mammalia > Eulipotyphla > Soricidae > Sorex > Sorex palustris. The sequence continues at coordinate 1,935 of JAOXYA010495042.1, read as the reverse complement.
GGTGGGAAGTATGACATGGTTCTTAAGGTGTTCAAGTGCTTCTGGGAGTCCCAAATAGTACTCCCTTCGCTCTGGAAGACTTGGCTTGGTGCTTACTCTGTTTCCAGTGCTCACCCAAAGAGTTAGCAGAGTTTTGGAAGTAGTGGGGCAGTGTTGCAGATTGGTGTACTCTCCTGATGCCTTTCCGAGGGTGAAAATTGATGCTATTTCATTTTAATTTTTAATTCTCCAATAGCGTGTAACCTTGAATATCTTTTATATGTTTCTGTTACTTTCTTTTGACCATAAATATTTGCTTTATAGTTATTTTCTTAATTATTTCTGTAAGTTGTCATGTCTGTATTAGCTCTAAAATCTTTCTTTTCTTTTAGTGTATGCTCAGCTAATGTTACAACATAATCCTTGAAATATGAGAGACAGAAAAGTAAAGAAGGAGAAAACTCATGCAGTTTTCCTCACTGCTCTGTCAGGCCATTTGAAACTCTGTCTCAGACTTAACTCACTGCTCATACTGAAACACAAAAGGTGAAATCTTAGGTTTCTAAATCTCTCTCTCTTTTTTTTTTTGAGCAAGCATCTTGTCCTTTGCTTATGCTTTGTAATTTTCCAACACTCATATATGCTTTTGAATGTTCTAATTTCCCAGATGACCTCTTTCTAGAACCTTATGCCCATATTTTCATTTTAGCCTTTTCACATGTCAGTTGCTTGCCTCAATTGTTTATATTTCTTACAGTGGTTCTAGGAATCCGTCGTGCGTAGCTTGCTTGTCTTCCCTTAGTGATTTTTTTGAGTAAGGCTACAAATAAAACAAAATGTCTTGGGTCAACTCCTCAGGTAGATTAGAACAAAAAACAAATTTATTTAGGAACAAGATCTTTCTCTGTTTCTTCTAGAATCAAAGATCAAGGCCCTGCTGTGAATGAAAGCTGCTTTCTCAAAGCTGCCACTGAACCGAGACAGTTGTGGAACAGGAGCAAGTAAAAATGCAGCTGTTTCCCAATAGTCTTAAATTGTTTATACCAATTAAATGTTCACTTGGCTCCTGAAACCTTTCAATTTTTCCCTAAATGATACAAACTTGATTCTTAGTTATGCTTAATTTGTCAATAATTCTGCAGAGAGTTATGCACTAAAAGTTACCTAATTTGTGATTCTTTTGTTTGTTTTCTTTCTTTTGTAAGAATGGAATTTTACCATAATTCCCTCCTCAGTTTGCAGTATCTTTCCAAATTCTATTCACTCTTTACAAGTATAACGAAAACCAAGAAAAATTTTTGATAGAAATTGGATTTTTTTTTTGCTTTCAGGTAAATCTGAAGTCTGTTAGCTGAAATAAGTGATATTTCAAATCATTCCCTTATTATCTTTTTTGTGGTGGTGGAGGGTTGGGGAGATTGACCCTCATAAGGTATTCAAGAGACCAGGGGATTCCTCCTTATATTTGTTTTTAGTGTGAATAGACTGTGGCATAATCAATATTCTAAGGAGTTTGTATTCTAGTAAAGACATAAACAGTAATTTTCATATAATGTAGTAATTGTTCTTTTCAGTGCTTTCTACACTCTATCTAAAGGGTGTATGTCTCATCCCCATATTAAGAGATTTCTTCTTTTAGTTAACCAGGCCTATCAAAAATGCTATTATGTAATTCAGTAGCAAGATGAGTGATCACATTTTGATTTGTAATTCTGATAATAAGTGATGATGAATACTTTTCCATATACCTAAAGGTCATTTTTGTTATCTTTGAGGAAATGTCTATTTATCTATGCCCTGTTTTTGATGGGGTTGAATTTTATGTTATTATTTTTGTTTTGCTTCTGAGAATATTTATTTTGTGTATTATCCCTTTGTCTAACATAAAGGTAAAGGTAAAGGCCCTCCCGTTGATCGTCGATTTGCTCGAGCGGGCCCAGTAACATCTCCATTAGA